>JAQZBX010044221.1:0-21429 GCA_029593785.1 Cabassous unicinctus
AGATTCCTGTGTGTTACTAGTCAGCCATCTTCCCGGAAGTCCACACAAAAGGATTCTTCTCTAAATATATCAAAGAAATGGTTGGACCAAATACGGAAGATACTCTTCAAGTTAATGCTGATACTTAATAGAACATATTGTCTGGCTTTCTGACTATTATTTACCCTAGAAAAGCTGTACATTTATATATGTGTACACATAGTATAGAACTAGTTTTGCTTATATTCACAGGTGAAAGGAAAATAAAACTTTAAAAATAGGAGAGTTCATGTCAAGCAATTTGGTAAGGTATATCCAGAGAAAGATGTCTTTTTTAAAAAATGAAAGAATATATATTTTTATAAAATAAAAAATTTTATGCATTCTTAAATAAGGAAAAAGAATTGACATACCCAGAGAGATTAAGATGTTTAATTCATAAACAAAGAGCTGTGTAATGAAAAAAAGAGTCAATAGAAAATATATGGAAATTTACATAAAATAGAGAAGAAAATTTTCTTTGTTTAATAATTACATGTAAATTTTTTATGAAGACAGAAAGGAATTTATACATAGGGTGATAAATTTGAATTCTGCTGGAAATATTTTTTAAAAACTAAAGAGCCTACATGCACACACACAGATATGATATACATAAGAAATATGATTCTTACATATGAAGATCAGAGAAAGCAGAAGGGAGGATAATTTGGAAAAATAATAGATAATATTTTCCATAAAATTTCCATGACAAATTTTTATTTATTTTCCTTTGAAATTGCCCAGTTCAAAAATGAAAAGAAACACCTAAGGTACAAAAGAGATGACCTAGAGAGTAATGAGAATCAGACTAACATTGACTTTCTCATCTGCAATGCAGTATTTTAGAAAACAATAGAAAAATTATTTCATAGATCAGAGGAATAAGTATTTTGAACCTCATATTATAAATTCATTCAATCAACTATGAGACAGAGCCAAAAATGTATTCATTATGCAAGACTAAGAACATGCTTTTGAAGTATTATGTCTAACCATGTTCCTCAAAGGATATATTCTATCAAACAAGTGAGCAAATGGGAACGTGGATGATGACGTGGGATTCTGGAAGCATTGGCCTCATCAAAAAAGAGATAAAGGGGGAGTCCCAGGATGAATACTTTGTACCAGGCCTAAAAATTAAGCATTAGCATAGGAGTAAGATGGTGAGCACATGGAGAGAGTTTTCTTTGAGAAAAGAGGACTTGTGGAAATACATGCTATCATATATCATTTGAAAATAATGATATAATATAAATAAGTTGGATGAGTTAAAAATGAAAAGTAATTAAACATTCTAGGATAATAAAAATTATGCAAATAAGGATAAGTAATACTGTTTAGTTATGTTTTGCTACATTAGAAAACACCTAAAATTTAATGACTTAGACAAACAACCATTTTATTATATCTCAAAATTTTATGAGTCAAAAATGTAGACAGTGTTCGACTGCATAATTCTTTTATTCCATGTAGCATCAACTGAAGTTACTTGGTAGTATTCAGATGGTAAATGGGCTGGTATAGGATTTACTCATATGTCTTGCTGTTTGGAGAAACTGGATTAGAGTGTGGATCCTACTGCAATTGTCAAACAAAGTGCTTGCACATGCTTTCCCCAGCATGGAGACTCCAGTATAGTCAGACTCGTTATATGGCAGTTCTGGGATCCCAGGGAGTGTTCCAACACTCAGTAAATGGAAGCTGCTAAAAATTCTGAGACCAGAAACTGGCTCAGTATCACTTCTTCCATATTGTATTCATCCAAACTGTCACAGAATCTAGTCAGATTCAAGCAAACCAGTCTGAGTGGATTCTCTACCTTGCTCAGATGAAGGAGGAAAGGAACTGTCTTGGCTCATAAACCACAAACTCTCATCTTTCTTAAATTTTCATAGCTTTTTTCAACGGATGTCTCTTCATTTGCTGTTTGTCCAGAGGGTTTATATCATTGTTATTTGTTTTACTTTGTTTTGTTATTTTAATTTTCACCTGTTTCACTGGGTATTTTGTCAGTGGAGCTGCTCACTGTCATTGCAGAAATCAATCTCCTCCTCTATTCTCTTTTAAAACCAAATGTAGTTTTTAATATTTAATGTCTATTTTGACCTATAATTCTAAAATCAATGAATGTTGTCTAACTAAACATGCTTATGTACAAATCAAGACTATGAGTCAAATAATGTATTATGATGAACAGGTTAATGACCACCATTCATTTTTCACATTTTTCCCTTTGACAGTGGGTGTTGTCAGGGAATAGAAGCAGGCCATAAAACAGACAACTCCTAATCTCTTCCCAATGGAACTGATTTACCTTTGCAACAGAGCAAGGATAAATTTAAACCTAAAGGTACTTTCAAAGAACAGTGAGGTTCTGGTGGAAGGCATTATGCTAGACTGTAAGCCACCTGGTTTGTAGGAGAGAACTAGGAAATAAGGCAGCTGAGAGGAACCCTGCTAGAACAAAACACATATCA
Organism: Cabassous unicinctus; assembly: GCA_029593785.1. Taxonomy (NCBI): domain Eukaryota; kingdom Metazoa; phylum Chordata; class Mammalia; order Cingulata; family Chlamyphoridae; genus Cabassous; species Cabassous unicinctus. The sequence goes on from JAQZBX010044221.1 coordinate 2,499, forward strand.
AACATTGACCTCAGAAAATAATTCCTGCAAGGATTCATGATTTGATTGGATTCATTTGTGGAAGAATTTATGCCCCAGGACATTATTGAAAACTATAGAACATTTGACCAGCAACTAGCTGGGTGTGGTCAGGGAAAGAGGGGAAGGGAGTCCTTTTTTCATCCCAAGGTGATTGTGGATAAACCCAAAGCTGCACACTCTGAAGAGTAATATCAGAAGCCTTAAAATGGGAGACGGTAGGGATAGACCTTAAAAAAGTAATTTAGTTGATCAATAAATAAACTAGCAAATAACAATAACAAGTCCTGTATGGGGGAGGCATTTCCAAAGTAGCTGCAATGTATTATCTAAAACGTCCAGTTTTCAACAAAGTATGAAGACTATGAAGAACTAGGAAAGCATGACCCATCACCAAAGAAAAGCAGGCAATAGAAACTGCCTGGGAGAGTGACCAGATGTTAGATTTAATAGAAAAATATTTCAAAGTAGCCATAATAAATTTGTTCACAGAATTAAAAGATAACATGATTAGAGAAATAAAGGAAGATATGATGACAATATCACATCAAAGAGAGTATATCAATAAAGAGAATTTATTTAAAAAAAAAACAAATAGAAATTCTGGAGTTGAAAAGTAGGATAAGCAAAATGAAAAATTCACTTAGAGGGGCTCAGCAGATTTGAATTGCAAGAAGAAACAATTAGCAAACTTGAAGATGGAACAATAAATATTGTGCAAACTGTTGAATGGAGAAAAGGAATGAAGAAAAATGAATACAGCCTCAGTGAAATGTGAGATACCATTAAGTGTATCAACTATGTGTGATAGGTATACAAGAGGGAGAGGAGAGAAAGAAAAAGCAAAAAAAATATTTGAAGAAATAATGGCTGAAAAATCCCCCAATTTATTGAAGAAGAAAAAAAACCCCAAAAAACAATAATTTATACATCTAGGACCTCAATGAACTCCAAATAGGAAAAGCAAAAAGATATACACAGAGTCATCATAGTAAACATGCTGAAAGTCAAAGACAAGGAGAAAATCTTGAAATCTGCTAGAAAAAAATCACATGTCACTTAAAGGGGAACCACAATAAGGTTTCTCAGCAGAAATAACGGAGGCCAGAAAGCAGTGGGATAACATATTCAAAGTACTCGGAGTAAAATCTGTCAACTAATAGTCCTATACCCAGCAATCAAACATGAAAACTAAATAAAGACTCTCATAACAACTGAGAGAAATTTTTCCTAGCAGACTCATCTTACAAGAAATACTAAAGGAAGTTCTTTAGCCTGAAACAAATGAACCCAGATGGTAATTAGAATCCACATGAACAGACAAATAATACTGACAGGGTAATTATGTAGTTAAAAGACTATAATTGCTTATTTTTCTCATCTCTTCTCTTAACTGATATGGTGGTTTGAAGTTATGTGTACCCCAGAAAAACATGTTCTTAAATCTAATCCATTCCTGTGGGCATAAAACTATTGTAAGTAAAACCTTTTGAAGAGATTACTTCAGTTAAAGTGTGGCCCACCTCATTCAGGATAGGTCTTTTCGTTTTTAATTTTTAATTTTTATTTTTAAAGAAGCTTTAGATCACATAAATGTTACATAAAAAATATAGGGGATTCCCATATGCCCCATCCCCTCCCCTCCCGCATTTTCCTATATCAACAACCACTTTCATTAGTGTGATACATTTGCTAAAATTGTTGAACACATATTGAAGCATTGCTACTAACCATGGACTATAGTTTACATTATAGTTTACACTTTATCCTGCACAATTTTGTTATGACAAAATACATAATGACCTATATTCATCATTGCAATGTCATGCAGGACAATTCCAATGTCCTGAAAATGCCCTCATATTACACCTATTCTTCCCTCACCCTCCCCTCAGAACCTCTGGTGGTCACTGCCTTTATATCAATGATACAAGTTTTTCCATTGCCAGAATAACAATAAGTCTATAATACAATAATAATAAGTATTTTAGTCCTTTGTTCTTTCCCCTATCTTGCAGATTTGAGAATGATGATGCCCACTCTGTTTCGAATTGAGAGGGGGCTTAGGTCCCATGGGGCAGATGGATGGTACTATCTTGGCTGCAGTTGCAGACACTCTCTGTTCCTTGGGATGGGTGTTGTCCGTCATCATCTTCTTGCTAGTTGTCCTGGGTGAGTCCAATAATCTGGAGACTAAGTGTTGCAACTCTGTTGAGATTCAGGACTCAACTGGCACCTGGATGGACCGAAAATATAAGTCTCTGGGACATATATTTATCAATTATAGTATTAATTATAGGTTCAAATAAAAGGGGCAGAAGAGCCATGTGTAGAGAAACTATAAATGAGTTATAAATGAGTCTAAGTCTGTTACCCTGGGGAACATAAATTCCAGCACCCACTGACAGGGTGCTGAATTCCTGAGCTTGTCTGTCCTGCTTATAATGTCTGGATGTCTCTAGAGCCCTGAGGATGGGTCTTAGTCCTATTACTGGAGTCCCTTATAAATGGAAGGAATACAGAGCAAGAGAGAAAACCATGGAAGCAAGAAACTGAAAGCAATGAAACCCAGAAAAGAAGGGAGAGACTAGCAGATGACACCATGTGTCATGCCATGTGGCAGAGGAGACAGGGATCTTCAGGATCACAGCCACTTTTCCAGAAGAAAGCTTCAACTTGATGATGCCTTGATTTGGACATTTTTCTCAGCCTCAAAACTGTAAGCTAATAAATTTCCATTGTTAAGCCAAACTATTTCATGTTATCTGCTTTCAGCAGCCTAGGAAACTAAAATAACTGATTTAGAAAGCAATTGTACAAAATGATATGTATATAATATATGTCCAGTCTATAACATAAAGAAGTGTATTATATGTTATTTGTCAATAACAACATAAGGAAGTGCATGGAAGTAAAACTGTAATGGGCTAAGGACAAACACAGTTGGTAAAGTAATAATTATAACAATTTATTTTTGGATTTGTAACATTAATAAATGTAATATATATAAGAATAATAGAACAAAAGGAGGGAAAGGGAATACAGCTATATAGTAGTCACATTTCTATATAATATAGAATTAAGCCATTATAAATCTGAAGCTGACTCTAATAAGTTAATATGTATATGGCAAACCTTAGAGAAACTGCTAAAAAAAACACCTCAAGAATATAACGAAAATATCACTAATGAAATTAGCATTCTGCGTTAGAAACTACTCATTCAATATAAAAGAGGAATAAAGGAACAAAACAGAAATCAATCATCTAGCAAGCAAAAATTAAAATGAAGACATATATCCAAATATATTGATAATCACTTTAAATGTGAATGGGCCAAGCCATCCAATCAAAAGGCAGGGATTGTCGGAATGGACAGAGAAACATGATCCAACTATATCTTGTCTACAAAGATGCAATTTAGTTTCAAAGATACAAAGAAATTGAAAATAACTTAAAAAATACTAATCATGGAAACAGCAACCACAAAAAATCTGGAGAGGCTACATTGTTATCAACACAATAGACTTTAAAACAAAGCAAAAGTTACTAGATAAAGGAGGTTTATTTTATAATGATAAATATGTCAATCCATCAGCAAGACATAAAAATTATTAGTATATAAGAATCTAATAATAAAGTACCAAAAACACATGAAGCAAAACTAACAGAAATAAGAGAAATAGACAATTGAACAATAATAGATGGAGACTTCAACATTCTTCTTTCAATAATGGATAGAACAATTACACAGAAGATCAATAAGGACACAGAAGACTTGAACAACACTATGAAATAACTAGACCTAACAGATGTCTATAGAACATTCCACCTAACAACAACACAGTATACATTCTTCTCTAGTGCATATGGAATATTATGCAGAATAGACAATATGTTAGGCCATAAAACAAATCTCAAGGGTACATATAATACAAAGTATTCTCTTTGAGCAGAATGAAATGAAATTAGAAAACAATAACAGAAAATAATTTGGTAACTCACAAATATGTAGAAATTAAACAGCACATTCCAAAATATCCAATGAATCAAAGAAGAAATAAAAAGGGAAATCAGGAAATATTTTGAATTAATGAAACTCAAGACACAACATACCAGCCAGCTGGGCCCTGAGCCTCAGTGGAATTGTAACACCTACTCTCCAGTTCATTGGACTCACCCAAGACAACTAACAATGAGGAGAGGATTCACAACCACCATATCAAGGAAACAAGAGAGTCTATAACTGCAAGCAAGAGAGTCCCATCCATCAGCTGTATGGGATCAAAGCCCCCTCTCAATTAGAGGGGGAGTGGACATCAACATCCCAGAATCCTCAGGATTGGGAGATGAACTATGGACAAGAGTGGATTTACTGGTATTCTACTATAGACTTATTGTGATTCTAGCAATGGAAGAAATTACAACATTAATATGGAGGCAGTGGCCACTGGAGGCTCTGGGGGCAGGGAGAGGGAAAAACAGGTGTAATATGGGGGCTTTTTCAGGACTTGGGAATCATCCTGAATGACATTGCAGCAACAGATATAGGCCATTTTATATCTTCCCTTAACCTGCAGAATTGTGTGGGAGAGAATGTAAACTACAATGTGAACTATGGTTCATACTCAGTGGCAATGCCCCGGATGCATTTATCAATTGCCATGAATGTGCCAGACTAATGAAGGACGTTGTTTATGTGGAAGGGTTTGGGAGTTGAGGGGAGTGGGGCATATGGGAATCCCTATGTTTTTTGTGTAACATTTATGTATTCTAAGTGTCTTTAAAAAATAAAAATATGTATTAAAAAAATAGAAAAAAAAGACACAATATACCAAAACTATGGGATGTAGCTAAAGCATAGCTTAGAGGGAATATTATAGATATAAATACCTTTTTGAAGAAAGAAAAAATTTTCAAATAACCTAATCTTCCACCTGAAGACACTGGAAAAGGAAGAGCAAACAAAACCTAAAGTGAGAAGGAAAGAAATTATAAAGATTAGAATAGGAATTAATGAAATAGTAGAAAAACAATAGAGAAAAATCAATGAAATCAAAAGCTAGGTATTTGGAATGGTCAAAAAAAAAATGGAGAAATTTTTAGCTAGTTGGACCAGAAAGAAAGAGAAAAGACTCAAATTGATAGGATTAGTAATGAAACAGAGGACATTACTACCAACAGAAATGAAAATAATTATAAAGGATGCTAGGAATAATTTACACTAACAAATAAGGTAACTTATTGTTATTGTTGAATTGTACAAATTCTGAGAAAGGCACAAAGTACCAAAACTGATTGAAGAAAAAATAGACAATCTGAATAGACCTATAATAAGTAAAGAGATTGAATCAGTAATTAAAACTACCTACAAAATAAGTTTCTTTTCAAGATAGCTTCACCATGAGTTCTACCAAACATTAAAAAATGAATTAAAACCCTTCCCACTACTAAATATATATATACAAGAGACAAGAAAACATATGTTAACACAGTAACTTGTTTATGAATTTTTATCATTTATCATAATAGAAAAATTTGGAAACCACCCAAATATCCATCAATGGATGAATATATAGGCAAATATTGTGTATTCATACATTGGAAATATTGTATATAAAAAGGAATACAAGCTAAAACAAAGATATGCCTTGAAAAAATTATGCCAAGTGAAAGAGTTAGACACAAAAAGCCACATACTGTATGATTCCTTTCATATGAAAGTCCAGAACAGGGAAATCTAGAGTGACAGAAAGTAGATTAGTGGTAGCTTAGAGCTGGGTGCGGTGGCAGGTGGAGCGTGAGAGCTAAATCTTATGGGGTTTCTTTTTGAGGTGATAGAAGTGTTCTAAAATTGACTGTGGTTATGGGTGCATGTTTCCCGAATATACTAAAACCACTGAATTGTAGACTTTCAATGGGTAAATTGTATTTTATATGAATCATGCCTCAATAAATGTGCTAAAAAATGATTAGAGAAAATGTATTTTGAAATGGTATGCCCTCACCAGTTTTATGTGCATAGATTTTTAAAATGTGTTGAGAAGAGGTATTATATCTCATATAAAATACATAAAGCACACACAATAATTGGAAACTTTTAAGTAAAGCCTTATGATAGTAATGATTAAATATATTCCAATAAAAACACTAGACAATGTAGCCTACCTATTCTTAAATTAATGAAATACTACACGGGGCTTCTATTTTTCAGAATAGTTTTGGTATTGTTTTCGTGTCCTAATATTTTGTTTATAAAACTATTGGATAGGAGCGATTGAAAATGTAAAAACTAAAGGTATATGAACAAATGCCTCCATCATATTCAACACCAATTACTCACAAAATTTCCACAACTGCTTCTTAGATAATTATTCCTTTTTTATATGTCTAAGTCTGTATGAGTGGCATAGCATCCTGGAAACTTTTTTCTCTAATTAATTTATATTAAATTAAAAAATGAGAGAGAATTGGAACGATTTTGGACTTAGGTGTATTAAAGTATAGATGCTTTAAAAATGGAAAGGAAAGGAAAGCTGAATTGAAGGAAAATAATCACAATTTCCTTGTTTCCTAAAGTGAAATTTCAAAAAGATATTTTTACAGTTGATGAGACAAGGAATAGAAAGATAGATAAATAGATAGATAGATAGATAGATAGATAGATAGATAGATAGATAGACAGACAGACAGATAGATAGATGGATAGAGTGCAGGTTCAAATCTTTTGTGGACCCCAGAAAAGTATGTTCTTAAAATTTATTTCATTCATCTTGGTGTGGACTCATTGTAAGTAGGATATTTTGGCAAGTGGCATCTTAACTTAAGATGTGACCAACCTCATCAAGGGTGGTTCTTACTCCTCTACTGGAGTCCTTTATAAACAGAGGACTAAAAACCACACATGGGGAACAATCCACAGAGAAGCCAGGAGGGACTAGCAGAGCTGCCATTTTACCCTGCAATGTGAGAGGGCTTCAGGATTGCCTGCAGCTGCAGAAAGACAGAGAAAGCGGGAAAGAATCAACAGAGCAGCCCGAAGCTGAGGCAGTGAACTCCAGAGGAGAGGGCAGAGACAAACCTCATGCCTGATCACACACCGGTGAGCTTGGGGACGAATGAGGCCAGGAAGAGAAGACAGAGGCCAGCCACCATTTTGCCTTGCCAGGTGGCAGGAGTCCAGGATCACTAGCTGCTGACCTTTGGTGAGACAGCATCTTTGAGGATGCCTTGATTTGAACATTTTCACATCCTCAGAGCTGTAAGGTTTTACCCTAATAAATTCCCATTGTAAAAGCCAACCCATTTCTGGTATTTTTGCATTGGCATCCTTTAGCATATATATATATATATATATGAAGCTAATGGAGGAATGAATAAAAAAGAATGTTATTAACTATAAAGATAGGAGTGAGATGGTAAAGTAGAAATGTGTAGGTGAGCTAATTTGTCATCTAGCATTTTAGAAAGTCAGTGGATAAATTCAGAATTAGAACTAGTGCTATAAGCATATTTTTTAGAGTTTAGATCTAACTACCTCAAGAAACAGGTAAAATTTAAAAATAGTTCTCAAAGGGTTGTGAGATGGGAGGTGAGAGGAGTATGGCAGAAAGCTACTGCTTTTAACTACAAGCTCTTTGGATCCACTAATTTGTGGATGTTTTGGGGTAAACATATATGACTATACTACATTTAAAAAAAAATAAAATGGAAGATGTTCAAAGGGAATGTGTTGCCTACCCCACAATTCCACCTCTCTTAAGCCAGTGCAGATGGTGCAGCATCCTATCAGGGGCATTGTGATCTAGGTATTCCCAGAGGAAAGGCCCTAATGTAAGCAGTGGTGGTACTTCTATGAATCAGAGAGAATAGTCACCAAGTTGTTGAGTACAGAGCAAAATATGAGAAAAATTTCATCTATCCCAAATACACAATAGCAAAGAAGTAATCTTTAATTGGTGGAAGAAAATACATTGACTTACCTGTATATTTACACACACAGAGAGACACACACACACACACATGCAAAATTTGTTGAAGCAAGTAGAGCCAAATAACATTGAAAGAGTAAAGGTTAATAATCTATAAGTGAACTTAAATAGATAATTCATGATGGGGTTCTGCCATTTATTACCAACAACTCCTTACAAGGTACTGATAAAAGCCTTCAGGCAGGGGGTGCTTAGGATGATAAACAATTTTGTCCCATTTTTCTAATTTGTCACATCCCTTATTTTGATGCATCCAATTAAATGTCATATTGAGTGTCAATGTCTTTGTTATGAAGACTGGCATAGAAAATGCAGATAATGCTTAGTCTCTCTGCATGAAATCGATCCAATACCGATTTTAAGAACTGTTTTCATCATAGCTTTAGTTATTTCTGTTCCTATTTGCTATGCACTGATCTTTGCAAATTCTAGATCTCCAGGAGGTAGAACTCTTCTCCAGTTCTGCTAGCTACAGCTGCTCGTAAATACCAACGAATGTATGAATCTAAATGCCTGCTGCTGTAGGAGGGCTTACATAAAATTTTCTGGCTCTTGGTGGAAAGAAAACAGTCTCCAGTTTGAAGAGAGAATTACTCCCCTTTTCTCCTCTTTAATCAACCACAATTTACTGAGAAGTCAGTTGCACTATAATTTTTCTTGTGGTTGGGATTAAGACAACTATTTTACTTTCAATGAAGTTTTACAGTTTAAATGTTTCAAGCATTTTTGTGATCTAATAACATAGCACCAATTTCTTCCAAAGATTTGGAATAACTATAGAGCATAGTTATTTTCAAATAAAATGAGTCTCCTAAAAGATTTTTAAATAAATAACTTAGAAAGAAACTCAAAATACACATTGAAAATATTCTTTTTCTTTTCATTTGTCTGTAGTTTCTTTTATTACCTTGTCTGCTTGTTTTTCTTTCAGGTTTCTAAAACTTGACTTATTGTTTTCCTAAAGACTTATTCATTCTACTGTTTGTTTTCAGTACAAACAGATATATACATATAATTCATTTATTCAAAAATAAATATATTTTCTGTTTTGTTTTGTTTGTAGTTTTTGTTTTTTTATTCTTCTTTAATAAATATATTTTTAACAGCTATAAGTAGCTACTGAACTAGTTCTGGATATATTCATTAGAAGCTCACAGATTTGGGGGAGACAGATATACAATAATAAATATTCACATTAATATATGATATATTGTCATAGGGGAACACTCAAATAGCTACAGGTATCTGAGGAGGAAATACCTAACTGCTAAGTAGGTATGGAAAAGACAATATCATTGTGATTATGATTTTTATAGTATTTATGAACTAAGTTATAATATTGATAATTGCAACTTTCATTTTTATAAGACCGAAAAGACCAAAAATAAAAAATAAAAAATCAACAGAATCCAACACCAAGAGATATTGTCTCAGTAAGTTCTTAAAATTGGAAAATCAGCAATGAAACTAATGTCTATAAAGACAAGAAAAATCTGCTAAACCATAAACACTTCAGCTATTTTACCTAGAGCAACAATATCATCAAATCCCAGTAGGAGAGTATTACTCTATTGCCTGAAATATTCTTAAACTAGAAAAGATTACCTGATGCTCATGGTGACTGGTTTGGGACTTTTTCAGTTACTTTTTCAATCAAGTTGTGAAGGTTAGGGTGTTCAGAAAAGATTTAACATAGAAGGCCTGACTACTATCCTTTGAAATGCATGATTACAAAGTTGGTCCTTGGCTGACATTGGGAACTTACATTTCATGAGGGTTCCCATCGTTAACGTATAAAAGTGGCTTGCTGTGCCTAAGCTGTTTGAAAAAACATTATGGTTTATGCTGACATCCTGCTTTCCTAGTGGAAGTCTGGAATTTTGGTACTTGCCAGCAGGGGTTGCCTCTGTAACCAGCCCCCAATGAAAACCCTGGACTTTGGGTCTCTAAGGAGCTTCCCTGGTTGTCAACATTTAAAATGTGTTACACAACTTGTTGCTGAGGGATTAAGTGCATCCTGTGTGACTCCTCTGGGAGAGAACCCTTGGAAGCATGCATATGAAATCACCCCATGAGTTTTTCCCCTTGGCCGATTGTGTTTGGTATTCTTTCACTGTAATAAATCATAGCTTTGAGTACGACTATATGCTGGGTCCTGGGAGTCCTCCCCTGATCATCAAACTTGGAGGTGGTCTCTGGGATTTCTGACAGAGGGTTTATATTAAATCAACAAATTATATTTTGGCATTCCTTCTGAAGTCCTGCTCAATGTAAACCTAAATTACAGAAATTCTGCATGCCATAGAGAGGAGAAAGCTCTTGCCCCAGAGAATATAAAGGGCCTAATATAAACTAGTCATTTTCCAGTAGTAGCTAGCCAGTAGTTTTCTAGCAAATTGAAGTATTTAAATTAGACAAACCAATGCTAATTTGATATACATTTTTGTGTGCCACCTTTGAACTATTAATTTATAAAGAAAAAGTACCATTCTGACTTAAACTATAGTTAATAGAATGTAAACTATTCAAGCACTAGAATTATTACCTCTTCTAGTCCCAGCACTTCTGCTAACCTCCTGAGTGAACTGGAACAAGTCACCTTTAGGGAAGTCACTTACTTCACTAGCCACATTTGTAGTTAAAACTTACAGTTTTAGAGTATATAATTTTTGGTATACCTTTCCTTTCTAAAATTCTAGCTGCTATGTGAATAAAGGATGCCCTGGATACAGATCATAGGATTGATTTGACTGACATGGCTGACATGTCGGTGCTCCTATATTCCCTCAAAGCACCATGTGTGTCCTTTAAACTCTCCATTCTTTCATAGATGAAGAAAAGTTCAGTTGGATTAGGAGTGAATTCCCTTTCCATGATCTGTCAATCTGACTTCAGTCAAAGAAAGAGAGCAAGTAGAGATATTAGAGAAAGAAGGTGGTTTAATAAAAGAATCAAGGCTTGACCTTATGTGGGAGGAGCTAGAGGAGGAACTGTGGGAGTATTGGTCTGGAAGGCAGAAATAGAAAGATGGAAGAAAGAGTCTTGAAGAACTTCAGTCTGCAGCACTAAAGAGGGTGGAGAAGTCTGCACAATTCTGAAGTGGAAGCTCATGGTGAGGTCGGTGAGCACCACAACTGGCTATTGTGACCACAAGTGGGAACTTAAGGGGAGTGATGTCAATTCATCCAACTACCCTAACATCCTGAACAGAATGGCTTCTGCTTCACTTTCACCATCCAAAACTAAAACACATGCCCTCCACAAACTCTAAAGAGGAATCATGTAAAGAAGGGAATTACAGGACATTTAGTTTCCAGCCTTAGAAGGAATGTTAGTGGTGCTCAGTTGACCACAGACAATCCAACACAGGTGATAAAGTAGTTGTTATGAATCCCTGCTAGACTCTCCACAAATAAAATGGCAACCAGATGTCTGTGAATCTGTAATTTTCAAAAATTTTAATAAAATTTCAGAACCCCTGATAAGGATAGAATATCAGTCAATGTTCCAGTGATAGCTGTGTGATTTTTTTCTATCTTGAGAAAAAGAAAAAGAAGAAAGATTTGATTTTCTAATGTTCATGAAAAAACTTTTTAAAAAAATCAGGGTTTAAATATTATTTGACTTGAATAAATACTTTTGAAAGTGGCAGCCTATTCTCAATTGTAAAAGAAAAAAGACAATGACATACTTACTGTATTAGTCAGCCAAAGGAGTGCTGATGCAAAATACCACAAATTGGTTGATTTTTATAAAGGGTATTTATTTGGGGTAGAAGCCCACAGTTACCAGGCCATAAAGCATAAGTTACTTCCCTCACCAAAGTCTATTGCCACGTGTTAGAGCAAGATGGCTGCCGACGCCTGCCAGAGTTCAGGCTTCCTGGGTTCCTCTCTGGGGCTTGCTTCTCTCCCAGCTCAGGCTTGCTTCACTCCAGAAGGCCAGCTATAGACTATCAAGTGAATGGCTCATCTCTTTTACCAGAGCCTTCTCTCCTTCCTCACGACCAATTACCTCTGTGGGCTTAATTCCCTGGGTTCCAGCATTAAAACTCTGCATCAGAACTCCAACTCAAAACCTCCAACTCTGTCCTTTGCCATGTCTTTTATCTTTGATTCCCAACCCACAAAGGGGCGGGGCTCAACACCCTACTGACATGACCCAATCAAAGCCCTAATCATAACTTAATCATGTCTAGAGGAACAGACCAGTTTACAAGCATAATCCAATATCTATTTTTGGAATTTATAACTATATCAAACTGCTACACTTACCTTAAAATTAATTGTAAATCTTATAAAATTATTGCTATCGTTCAAATTGAACTGTCAAATATTCATGATCAGGAGAACAGAAAATTAACTGATATTATGCCTCTATTAAAGTGATCTGGCACTTATATATTCTTGTCCACTGTAATTTTATTTGGCCTACACATTTTTTACATTTACCATTTATAAAGCTGACAGTGGAATAATTGGTGCCCTGCAGAATGTGTTGGCATATTTAGGGAAATAACATTTTCAAGTTCTAATAAAAGTTTTAGTTTTCCATGCCTGATTTCTCTAAGTTTAGATGCTTCAAGCCTCAGTATTTGTTTTATTATACTTACCAATAGATATTTGGGAGAAAATATGATTATCCACATTTATATTCTAATTATGCTTCCAAAAATCTTCAAATATATTAATTTTCTCCCAGTATAAAAATGCTGTGATGGTTAATTTTACGTGTCAACTTGACTGGTTATGGTGCCCAGTTGTTTCTTGAAGCAAGCAATGGCCTGATTGTTACTCTGAGGGTATTTTGTAGACAGATTTAAATCATCAGTCAGTTGATTGCGTCTATGGCTGTTTATTTCCACCATCAACAAGAGACAGTGCTTTCAGCAATGAGAGGAGACTCCTTGTCTAATAAGTTGCAATTCTTAAAGGAAGAACTGAGGATTTCAGAAGTCAGAAAGAAGAATCTCTATTTCTACTTCAGCCAACCTGCTTCTCCTGGGGAATTCATCATCACCTTTGTCAGGAATTCCAACTTGCAGCCTGACCCATGGAATTCGGACTTGCCAATTCTCACGTTCAGATGAGCCAATTCCTATAATAAATGTCTTAATATTATATTAATATTAATATTATATATATATAAATCTCCTGTTGGTTCTGTTTCTCTGGAGAACACTGAACAACTAAAGGTGTTACAGAGTGAACAAATCAGTGTGCCAAACAAAAATAAAATGAGCAGCTGCTTATCTGGGTCATGTACCCTAACTAATGTAAGATATATAAAGTCTGTATTTGCAAAAAGGTGGACACAAAAAATGTAGAAATACCAGAAATTGCCATTGCTCTGCTCAGTCAAGGTCAGAAACACTGTAAATACAAATGAATAGCCACATTAAAACATTTACTGTTCTGACTCAAAAGCTGAATGAGATAGTTGAAGGGATAGTCAAAAAAATACCTATAATCTTTAAATACATGATCAGACCTCAAGTCTTCCTCTTCTTTTGGCTTTGCTTTCTAGATTAAATATTTTTGAATAATGTGCATATTTATCCAGGAGAAGTGGATTCACTGAAGTAGAGATTGAGATTCTTCTTTCTGACTTCTGAAATCCTCAGTTCTTCCTTTAAGGACTCCAACAGATAAGATGAGGTGTCTCCTCTCACAGCTGAAGTATGTTAATAAGCTCTGCCCCTCATTAACATACTTCTAGGATTCAAACTAACTTTTTCATTAAAGGGCTCATTTATCAAAGGAAATCAGTAGTGTCTTGAATACAGTACAGGTAGATGTTGCCAGTATTCAGCCCATATCGTAATATTTCAACTACCTACTATTACAGTTTCTAACACCACTCCTATCTCCTGTTCATTTTTCTACAGGGTTGCCTAGTTAGCCTAAAAGGCAATCATACTAAAAACAACCGTTTCATCAAACACTATGTATGCAAAGGAAAATAAGGGAGCATCCAGAGGATCATCTAATGATGACAAATGGGAGAAGAACGTGTAAGGTAATATTTCCTAAAAGAGGTGATGTTTATTCTGAATCTTGAAAGATTAACATCTCTAAGTAAATCAGTTTGGCTGGAAAAATAACAAAAGTAGTGGCAAAAGTAGTGGCAGAAATTGAGCCTGATTTCTTAAGAAAGGGACAAATCATGGAAGACCTTACATTTTATTTTGGGAAGTTTAGATTTCTTCTTAAAAATAATGAAAAGTCACTAAAGGATGTAATATAAAAATATATGATATGATACATTTAAAAATAATTAAACTAGCCACTTTACTGAGGATACATATAAAATTAGAAAAAAATGTTAGAAGACTGTCAGTATTCCAGGTGAAAAATAATACTATGAATTTAAAGTAAAAGCTGTAGAGGAGATAAAATAAATATTTAGTACATAAAATGCAGAGGGTTTGACTGGGTTGGAAAAAGTAATGGTAAGAAAGGTGAATCTTAAATTAATCTCAGGTTTCTTGTGCAGTTGACTTGATAGATCATGGTATCTGTATTAGTCAGCCAAAGGGTTGCTGATGCAAAATACCAGAAATCTGTTGGCTGTTATAAAGGGTATTTATTTGGGGTAGAAGCTTACAGTTACCAGGCCATGAAGCGTAAGTTACTTCCCTCACCAAAGTCTATTGCCACCTGTTGGAGCAAGATGGCTGCCATTGTCTGCTAGGGTTCAGGCTTCCTGGGTTCCTCTCTTCCCAGGGCTTGTTTCTCTCCAGGTTCAGCTGCCCTGCTCTTTCCACAAGGCCAGCTGTAGACTATCACGCTCTGTCTCTCTCCCTGGGGCTTGATTCTCTCCCAGCTGGGCTGGGCTGCTCTGTTCCTCTGTATGCTTACTTCCTGGACTCCTGCTAAAAACCCCCACATCAAAACTTCAACTAACTCTTCTGCTTTGCTGTGTAGTTTTCTCTGTAAGTCCCCCCCTAACTAAGGGGCAGGGACTCAACATCCTACTAACAGGGCCAATCAAAGCCTTAATCATTATTTAACCAAGTAAAAGTGAAACCTCTGAATCCAATACAATCTAATGTACAAACAGGCCAGTTTACAAACATAATCCAATATCTATTTTTGGAATTCATAAATAATAACCAACTCCTACAGTATCATACAAAGATTTAGTTTAGCAATAGATTTGAAGAGAAGATGAGATTTTGTGTGATGAATTTGTGATGTACAAGTGGAAATAGTCAATAGATCATTATATAACTATGCCTGGTACTCAAGAATATTTTTCTTAAAAATATTGATTTGGTAGTCCTTAGCATATTGGAAAAATAATATTTCTGCACAATCAGGTTTTAAGCAATATATTTCATAATTCCCAGACTAGACAGTGACAATTTTTATACCTGTTTACAATCCAGTAGAAATTATAGTTCTCCTCCTACATTAACTTGTATCCAACCGTATGTCCCATATCTACATATAGAGCCTTACATCTCGCCCACACATCAAAATTCACATCACACAGCATGATATATCTGATTTTCAAGAGTTATGTAAAACTCATGAGCTGATAGCACGTTTTTCTCTTCAAAGTTCCTTTCTAGGAAAAATAGGACAAAGTACTCAAGATCTTAAACTTACAAAATACTAAATTGTCCAAAGACAGAGACATACTATTTCTACTGAAAGATATATAAGGTTATGGTCCTCTATTGATATATCTGGCTTCCACAAAGAGCAAGTGATTTTAAAGACTAATAAGGGACTTTCAGCTTCCTCATATAAACTGAGGTGGTTGAATTAGTTCAACTCTAAGATTCCTTCCCACCACTAAATTCCAAGATTGTTAGAATATTATTTAAACAATTCATTTCTCATTGTACAAATGATACTCTAAATGTGAATTTTAAAAATATGCAATATTTTTCCTGCATTAGGTTTCTAGATATAACATAGTCACGTGCAGAAATTAATTTGCCTAAATATATGGACAACACATTTCTAACCATTGTTGAATTAGTCAGTATAGTTTTTATGGCAACATAGTGTGGATATGGATACCTCTTATTATTAATAATTTTACTTTTAATAACATCCTAGTAATGAGTTTCATTTTAATTCAGTAGACAGCTATGTATATGCTTTGTAAACCAAAAGGAATGCGTTACAAATGGAATGAGAGTACTTTTTTTAAAAAGTTATCAGTTTCCTGAACTTTGAATTCATGCACTATTTATCTCATAATTGGTACACGAATTTAAAATATTTGTTCTTAAAGCTAAAGCTTAAGTTCAATAACCAATGTAATAATGTAAAATCAGTCATAAAATATATTTCTATTCAAAATAACATCTTTTCATTGAACTCCCATTTTATATCATTCACCATTATCACTGTAGCTCAGTTTTTGGATTCCATGGCCTCAGATTTTACTGCTCTAAGCGAGGATTTCACTTCCTTTATTAGCTTTTCTGGTAGCAGCAGATCTAGCAGTAATTGAAAGAAGCAGAAGAATACATTTTCTGAGAACACCAATTTGTTCTCACTTTTTCTGCAAGAAAATATTCTTTACCATTTTATACAGATGTGTTCCTTCTTATGCAGATGTGCTTTTTTCAAGGAACACTAAAATCTAGTTTTGTGGGAGTGGGGTGAGGAGGTTGAAGTATAAATCCTTTTCCTAGTTTAGAAATTAGAGTAAAATAAGAAAAAAAACTTCCTGTTTAATCATATGTCACAAAACTTTGGATTCTATACTAGACATCATGAATGGTACATGGTAAAGATTGTGGAATCTGTTAGATTTCTCTGAAGAAGAAGATGATGATGATTTTTTAACTAGAGTCATTAACTTGCCTGAACTCAAACTGAAGATTGCCTCCATTTTGGTGTACAGCATTTGAAATATCAGTTTAGTTTTTTTAGACTTAGCTGAACTACTTTGATTCTGCCCAACACATGCATAGTTCATAGACTGACGAGATATTTGGGTGGGGTTTATATGTATAATTTGGGGTTTTCCTCTATTGCTCCCTCCTCTCTGGGAATTCCTTCCTCACTTTCATCTTGTAGTTACCATTACTCTCTCCTCTCTTCTCCAAACCTGCAAAACTGAGACTGATTAAGACTGAGGGTTTTCTGTTCATGGTTTAGCCTTGCATCCCAGTTAAAATTTTAAAATTCAAAACAAAAAAGCAAAAACAGAAACAAAAGCAATGAGCCAGCCAACCAAAAAACAAAAGCTTACCCAGTGTAGTTCTCATATTCTCAATGTATCTGCCTGCTCTGGGTCACTCTTCTTCACATATATTATGTATGTTATTACTGTTGAAAGAGTTTATAATTTTTCTAAGTGGAAAGAATGACCTGATAGGAGATACTTGGACATTACCAGAGGCTGCCAAATAAAGGCATTAAAAACAAAAGAAAATTACAGACTCATATCAGTTATGAATATAGACACAAAACATCATAACAGAATATTAACAAATATAATTCAATAATACATAAAAGATTTAATACATCCTGACCATATGAGGTTTGTCCAAGGAATGCAAGGCTTGTTCAACATTTTGAAATCAAATTACCAAATTAACAGAAAAGGAGACAAATCATATCATTATTTCAATACATGCAAAAAAATCATTCACAAATTTCACAAAATTCAATACTCCTTATAGAAAAAAACAAAAAACAAAAAAACTCTCAATATATTAGGAGTAAAGGGGAATTTATTCTATTTGATATTGTCATCCAAGAGTTGATCAATTTATTTAATGGTGAAATTTGAATGACTTCCTCTAAGATCTGAAATAAAATAATGACATTTTGTTTGACCACTTATATTCAACATTATATGGAGGTTCTACCTAGTGAGCAAAAATAATAGAAATAAAAGGCATAAATATTTAAAAGCATAAGTAAAACTGTCTTTATTTGTAGATGACATAATTGTTCAGGTTTAAGTCCTAATGAAAATTCAAAATATATATGTACAAGAAATGAGTGAATTTAACAAGGGAGCTGGATACAAATTTAAAAAATAAATTATATTTCTATGTATCAATGACAAACAAGTAGAAAACAAGGCTAAAATTATTACAAGTCCTCAAAAATAGCATATATATAAAAATTAGCTTAGCAAAAATAAACCTGCTACACCAACACAGCAAATAAATGAATGAATGAATGAATAAATAAATAAATAAATAAATAAATAAATAAATAAATAAATAATACCTAATGAATATTAAGGAATCTCATGTTCATTGATTGGAAGAATCAACATCATTAAGATAACTATCCTATGCATGTTAATCTAGCAATTCAATGCTATCCTGTAAAAATATAATAAGGTTTTTTTGAAGAAATTGACAAGATTAAGATAAAATTAAAATAGAAATTCAGAGGATCTGGAATGGAAAAATTCTTAAAAACGTTAAAGTTGGAGGATTTATCCTACATAATTTGAAAGCTTACTGTAAAGCTATATAAATTTAGACAATATAGTATCAGAGTGAAGATATATACATATATAAATGAAAGAAGATAGAGGGTGAAGGAGTAAACCTACACATAAGTGGTCAATTGAAGTTTGACAAAGGTGCCAACATAATTCAATAAGGAAAGGATAATCTATTCAACAAATTGTGCTGAAACAACTTGATATCCTCATGGAAGAAGCAAACAAACAAACAAAATCTTGCTTTCTACCCCAAGCCATATTCAAAAATTAATTCAAGATGCAGCATAGACCTAAAAATAAAAGCTAAAATTATAAAATTTCTAGAGAAAATATAGAAGAATATTGTTATTATTGCAGATTAGTCAAAAAATTTATAGATAACACACAAAACAAGAAATGTAAAAGTGAAAATAGAGTGCATTATATTCTATATAATCTATTCTGTTCTTCTAAAACAACAGTTGGTAAACTTTTTTATTTTTTTTT
>JAQZBX010044222.1:0-21423 GCA_029593785.1 Cabassous unicinctus
AAGAAAAGAAAAGAAAAGAAAGAAAGAAAATACAAGTTTAAGAGAGTCTCAACAGTCTATCAGACCAGAAGGCAAGGATTCAAATCCTAGCTGGGACTTTTCCTCCATGCCTGAATCTCAGTAAGCTGTTTCGCTTCTCTGAACCTCAGAAGCTTCTCTTTAAATTCTAAATTGTAGTCTTCACTTCAGAGTGTCTCTGTGAGGATTAAATGCCAATCTGTGTAATTGTGCCTATTTCTCAGTAAGATTTTAATGAAGGTTTGATGATTTCTAATCCTCCTCCTCTTTTCTCTTGCTATCAGAAAGGTCAAAGAGGTAAGGACAAAGAAGTTTGTAAGGTCACAGAGGGAGTGCTTTGACTTATCTAGAGTTATATTTGACTATCCTATTTGGCTTGAATAATGTGAAATGAGGAATTTAATTTGTTTTGGGGTGTTGGTATGATTAAACAAACCAGCAGAAACAGTGAAGGAAGCACTTAAATTGGATTATTTCTAATTGTGAATGGCTTGCACATTTAAGTGCTTAGTTGCTACTAAGGAAATTGCTATAGGAATTCTGCACGTTACGCATGATTGTTTTGTAAGCTCACAACTTCTCGAATAAAAATAAACATTAAAAAACAGAAGATAAAAGTCAATTTGAATTAAGAAATCTTTAAAAGCATAACTCTCAGAGGAAAGAGTCAGACAGAAATAATAGCATCAGAATAATGAGTCAGTGTTAGATTATGTTTTGTATGCCCTCACTCATGCGGCTTTGGATTTAAATGAAGGATATCCTTTGCTTGGTCTCCAGACACAAATGCTTATTCATTTTTGGTTATTGAAGGAGAGAATGAAAAGACTCCATCTCAAATCTTCCTAGGTTGTTGAAGCCCTGAAAGGAAAAGGAAAAGAATAGTCGTGCAAAATAATGGAGAATTTAAGAGGAACTTTGGATCTGTAAGAGGTCGTATAGCTTAATTTTGAAATTTCACATTATGACATCCTCTAGAGAAGCCAAACTCTGTTTATTTTGCTGCCTCCAGTTGAATGAAATAAAATGTTTGTTTGCCAGCTTGCTACTGAAGCGTTTGCTGAGACACCAGCAATGAGCATACAAGGGACACACTTGAAAACAAAATGTGTTTTGCTAGTCTTCCTTGGTGGTTTTCCCTAGTTAAGACCATTATAAGCACATCTAGTAGACAGTCATAATAGAAGTCAACAGGCACTTGCTCCTGAGTGGGATGACATACAGAGGGAATTGACAAAATCACCCAATAATGCAATCCGTTTCTAGAAAAGGAATTCATTCACCAAGGGAGGATTTGTATCTGTGAGACCAAACACTCAGATTAAGGGCTCTAGATTCTCCACAAACCCAATGATGCAGAGTTCACTGGTTTTAAATGGTTTCTGAGGTTTGACATTCTGAAACTGTTCCAACTTTTCCTAGCCATAGAAAGTGAACTTGTCAGCCACTTAGTGTGCCTCTTATATTATCAGTGTAAAAAGAAGAAAGCAAGTGAACCAATGCAGAACAAGCACCTTGCAGAAAGCCAGGTGGTTGGCAGGTGCCTATTTCCTCCTTTTGTCAAAGATTACTTCCAAAAACTGGACAATGTATCAGTCAGCAGAATTTATTACGTAGCTAATCTCTAAAACTGAAAGCATGGACATTTCTGATACCAAGCCTTCACTTATGTTACCTTGGGAGAGTTATAAGAATCATTTTAGCTGGTGACAGAGAAGCATTCAACACAGAACTGATGCTGGCTGGACTACAGAAACTGGAAAGATAAAATTGTAATGCTAAACCATGGACCTTGTGCTGCGAGACAGACTCAGAAATTGTCTCTCTAGGTGTCATCTCTGTTTTACTCTGGAATTTGGGGAAGCTATGCAATGTTTTCAAACCTACATAAAGGAGAAATGTAAAAGAATTGTAGGGATACCTCTTATTATAATACAGCAGTGAGACTAGTCAACGGAGGAAAAATGGTGCACGACCCAATGTTTTAAGTGAAATTATTATTAAAATAAAAATAATAACATTAATATAAGTGATCTGATTTTCATGTAAAGAACAGCTGGGGAAAATAAGAAACGATACACTATTTCCTTTGCAGATCTTAATTTTATGTGTTAGGGTAACAAATACTAAAGCTTGTATATTTTTGTTAAAAGAGAAAAATTGATAAAAATGTGATTTCTAATAGTATTAATTATAGATGATCTACAAAAGCTAACATTTAATCATTCTGTTACCACAATTCAGATTAATAAATGCAGAGCACTAGGAAAATATTGATGCAGGAAAATGAAGCAAGAGCTAGCAAAAATGTTTAAAAGATAACTACATGTGCAGTTTATTTTAAAAAGCAAGGCCTTTCTTATTAATAATTAGATGAATGAATGCACTATTTCTTTTTTAGTTTTGTTTAGTGCATACAAAACACCAAATAACCAATGAGGTTGTTTGAATCTAATGAGATAATATTGATAATTGTAGTAAAACTCCTCAACTCCAATTGAATATATATTTTATTTCTGTAAAATAATTCATTGTTGCATTATAAATGATAGAATGGAGGCACTAAATTCCAAATAAGTGAAACTATACTAAAAGATGGAACCTAGTTTTAAGTGATTTAAAGTTTTTGGATATAGATCACATAAAGTACATGCTCTAAATAAAATATATATATATATATATACACACACACATATATATACATAATCTGCAGTACAAACTTTGAGGATTCAATGAGAATAAAGTCCTGCAGTCAGACTAGAGGCATGCAAACTTTACCCAACTTTCAAAATTGAGTGAATATGGATTTTATAAATTAGAGATGACAGCACTAAATGTGGGATGTAGCAAAATAATAAGGTGATTTATTAAAGAAATAAGTAGAGCACTAAAAAGAGGAAATAATGCTTTAATCTGGGTCTGAATCACAAGCAAGACATTTCAGAATAACCTCATTTCTTTCTATGACAGACATGCTAGGCTAAAAATGGTGAAATGTATTTGACAATTTTTCTATATGACATCAGCATATCTCTCCTTATCTCATTATGGCCCACATGGAGAAGTATTAGTACAATTATTTGGGGCAGCAACAAGTTAAGTATCCAAACTCCAGTGTTTAGAAAAGTAAATGACCTTACCTGGAGGAGGAAGGCAGAGTTGTGACTTCAAGCCCACCATGATCTTAGCATTTTTAAAATGCTAAGAACACCATAGTGATCCATATAGATATGTGTACATGACAAGTGACCAGTATATTTGGATGAAGACCTCGAGTTTTTTTTAAAGGATTTTGAAAAACTTGATTGATAAATCTAATACAGAAGAAATTTCATAGCTGAGTCCAGAAGGATGAGTGTATTAAATAAGTGATAGGTGAGTATAGACATGTCTTAGAATGAAAACTTGTGAATTAGACTTAGAGATTTTTACTGACAATAACTTCAATTATGTGACATTATCATAAAAAATGTAAAGCATCCTTACTAAAATCAAAGAATCACATTGAGGGTAGTGATATTATCCTGCTCTAAAATATTGAGATTCACCTGGAATATTGCATTTAAAAAGACTGTAGGAAGTGGTGGTTCTTCTTTATTGTCTTATATTTTTGTTCACATTCATTCGGTTGTAGAGCTAATACCATCTTAACTTGTGTCTCTCGCTCACTCCTGAGATACTCTCACTCCATTCTTTCCCTATTAGTCTCCCTGCCTTATCCATCCTTCAAAGGTCACATTTTAGGGAAAACAACTAGCTCAAACAGGTATTTCTAGTTTCTTCATTTTTTGAGGCAAAAAAAAACAAAAACAAAAACTTTTGAAAGTCTTCCAAAATGTCACTTTAACAAATTATGTTTTAGTTAAAGACACAGTGACATAATTAAGAGAATAAATTGTATAACTATATGAGCTTCCTTTCCTCTCCAGTAAAATGGCCACAGCAATACTACCTATTTTTTAGAGTTGCTAGAAAATGAGATATATTAAAATATATAAAGTGCTTAGAAAACTACTAGGTATATAATGAACTTTATATAAGCTTGCTTTTTTGTCATTGTATGTTTACATACCTTTCTCCAAATTGAATGCAAGCTACTAGATGTGTACTTGGTACATGGTACGTCTAAATGCAGCTTGATAAAATGTAGGTAACTATAGATTGGGGTTACGAGACCTAGTGTCAAACAATCTTAAATACAGAGTTGTTTAACCAGGATTTTTACTTTCGGAATATGCTGTCTCAATTGTAAACTGGAAAACCCCCCCTCACTTGACAGAGTTGTTGCAAGCCTTAAAGAATTTTACACACTGTAAAGGGCCTAGCACAATCCATGGCATATAAAATGCTTTGGATAAAGGCTAGTTGAATCCCAGTTGTAAGTGATCCATAAGTGTTTATTAAATAAATCATAATTGCTTTCGTGTGCTCCATTTGTAGCAAAAAGAGGCAAACCAGAAATAAACAAACTCTTACCTGGAAACTTTTTATTAAAAGAGAAAAAATAACTTCCACGGAATGTCCTGGGGATAGCAAACATTGAGTGCAACCTCCCATACCTGTATTTACCTTTTTGGAGCTATATAATGAAACCCGGCATTTAGATTACCCTGAAGCACTGTAAATTTTTTAACCATCAAGTAAATATTATATTGCACCCAAGATACAATATTTGTAATACCTGAAAATATCCTTTCTGATTTCCTCGGTTTGCAAAAATAAAGTTATTTTGTTAATATACCACTAATAGAAACTTCCTGTTGACGAAATTATCAATCTTTTCTGAACGTTATTTAATTTGCTAATGTGCATTTGTGACCATCCCAGGAAGACACTGGTATATAGCAACATTCAAACATACTATTGTTTTCCCTCAGAACATCTTATAAGATAATTTGAGAAATGATACACATATATCTTGCTCTTTAAAATTTAATATATCATATATTCCTGTTATTAAAATTCTTACACAGTCTCAATATATTATCAGCAATATATTCCAGTGTATATGTACTATACTTTATTTAACCCTTGTCCCTATCACTGAACATTAATGTTGTTTTTAAGTTTTTGATATTATGAATAATACTTTGATGAATATCTTTTTTTATAAATCTTTAAATGGATGTCAGGTTATTGGACTTGGATAGATTCCTGGAAGTGGAACTAACAAGAAGTATACATGGGTATTTAAAAAAAAAAACTCATAATGTTTTGCCTTATTACACCCCAACATTGTTCAAAAGGAGTCAAAGAATAATTGGACCATTATTATCCTCTGAATAATAGAATTGTTTTTTTTCTCAGTTTGGTTATTCAATAGTGGAAAAATTGTCTCATTGTTTGTTTTTATTTAAGTGACTACTGAGTCTTTACTGACCATTTTCTTGTTTTCCTCTCATGATTTTCGGCCCATAATTAGTTCCCTAGCATATAATTGCTAATTTAGTAATTTAGTTGACCTAAGTGATTTAATGCTCAAATTGAAGCTACGGTAGAAAATGAATTTCAGCAGTATTCATTCTTCTTTCTCATTCTTAGTCTAAAAACTTTAATGCATAACGATATTTACATGTATACACATAAATATATATGAATATACATGTAAGTATACATGTGCAAAGAATAGGTTTATTCAGAAAACACCTAATGAACATGCAGAAAACACTGCTCTAGGTTCCTTGATGGATAATAAAGAAAAGTAAGACAGATATTTTGGCTTTAAGCTTATCAACTAGTAAGAAACCACTTACTTACTGCAATGCAACACAATAAATTCCTGGTGTTATGTATGGACAATGTCATTTATATATTTAAAAATTGATGGAAAGCATATGTAGCTCAGTGGTTGAGTGCCTGCTTCCCATGTAAGAGGTCCCAGAGTCAAACCTAGGTACCTGCTAAAAAAAAAAAGTAATAAATTACTTTCAATAACGCCTTCTTTGAGATGGTGTGAGGGGAATGAAGTTGGTAAATGCCTCTTGGGGGAGACAAAATTTGAGGTAGGGTTTAAACAACAAGAGGGCTTAAAACAAAAATTGATGAAGGGAAGAAATGTTTCAAAAAAATATTTTAAATAGGAAATGCTTTCATTTCGCTAGAAACCTATTGAATCAGAATTTCAAAGATTGAATTTTAAAATTATTCCATGGAAGATTCTGGAAAAACACTGTGTTTGAGTATCTTGTGCAGCAGATATATGAAATTTTTAAATATTTAGATTCCCTCTTAAGATCCCAATGGCAGAATTATTGTAGAACCCTTAGGTATTTCTGAGGTGATGATTAAAATGAATAGACTATTGAACTTCTTATCTTCTTTTCTGGATCATTGCTGGACAAACATGCAGTGTTAATCAGTTCTGTAACTAGGATCCCAACAGTACTTTGTATCTATCTGCATTGATGCAATCATCATAATATAATGTAATGTGTCTATTACCATATCTTTATGCAGAAATATACTCTAAATTTTTGAGGACCAATGAGAGGCACATTTTATAGTTTTCTGTCCCAGCATCTGTTTCAATACATTGCAGTTCACCCTATGTTTTGCTAAGGAAGAGGCAGAAACTCTAAATGCTATGCAAAGGCAGCTTTATCCAATCAAATGTGTATCAGGTTATATCAAATGATTGTAACAATTGAGCAATAACTGAAAAGAAGAGTAATTAATTAAAGGCATAGGAAAGAATGAAAGTATATACAACCACTCACCAAATCGAGGGAAAACTCAACTGATCTCTCACAAGGCTGGGAAGTCCCTTTGCAGCCGCCGATCAGAGTCCTGATTGGAAAAACGGTCCCAGGCAAAGCATCCCCTCCTGGGTGGGACTTCAACTGGCAGCTTGGGGACTATCCTCTTATAAGGGGTTCCAAACCTCAGAACTCCAATAAGACTTGCAACTTGTAAGGAGTGACCTCATTAAAAGTAACCAAATCCATCCGGTGGGGGCTGGCCAGCCCTCCACAGGGGAGACACAGTGTCTCAAGGGGTCTTTTGTTCTATTCTGTTCATGGAACACTAAACAGGAGCATGAGGGTTTTGATACACATCAGCTTTAACTTAATGTTAACTTTACAGGGGATACAAACAGGATGTGCAAATATCATTTCTGGTGACTTTCTCCTGCTAAACATTTGTTTTTTTGTGTAATAGATGATGGGGTTGCCTGCATAGCAGCATTATAACATTCCAAAGGACAAAGGACAAATTAATCATTCACTATTCTAGGCTGAAATAGCAGAGACTATTGATTAGAAAGCTTATGAATTCACAATTCTTAATAATAATTTTCTTATCGTACATCACCCTAAGTACAGGGTTTGAGAAATGGAATGATGGCTAAGGTACAATCCAGACATCAAGAAGCTTTTAATAGTGTGGAGGATACACAAACATAAACAATTCATCATAACATGGTACTACAATAGAGGCATGCATACAGTGTAGCAAAATACATGAGGTTTACTTAATTCATCTTGAATATTTAGGGCAAGTTTTTTGGAAGAGATGACTTGGACAATAAAGAAAAAATATCCAGAAAAGACAGAAGGAGAAGCAAAAGGTGTGAGGGAAAGTCGCAAGACATTCATTAAACCTTGTGCATAAAGATTAAGGCAGATAGAGGCAAAATGGAAAGATGGAATGGAAGGTAGGGGGCAAGATGACCACAGGCAAATCACAGTCCTGATAAGGGGCTTGGGCTTTATACTCTAAGTTATGGGGAAGTAATGAATGGTGTTAAGCAGGCTAGTGAAAGGGTGTTATTTGTTTGCTCAGCTGAATCTCCAAACTGCTTCCAAAGTGACCAAGTTTAGGGGAGTCAAACTAAATGCATGGGGACCAGTTTGGAGGTTATAAAAGTAATCGAAAATATTTTTATGAGGTCATGAGCTATGTCAGTTATAGTAGAGGAGAAATGGGAGGATGGGATCAAGGAATACTTATAAAATATATAAAAGAAGGGTGACTTTACCATAAAATGGATAAGATACGTTAAGGGAGAATTTGAGATGGTTCTGCTGCTTGTGCCAAATTGTTTATATAGTCAGAGTTCACTGTCAAAGGAAAAGCAGTTTGAAGAAAGCAGATAATAAATTGATTTGAGGTTGCACTGATTTTGAGGGGTCTGTTAGTTATAAAAAAAATATGATCGGACCAATTGGTTACTAGTTTCATGCTCAGAAAACAAGTCAGGGTTGGAATAAAATTTGGGCATAGATAGATAGATAGAGAGATAGATAGATATAGATAGATATTTGTGGTTATTTCTAAACCTGTTTTGTTTTTTTGTTCACATGTGTGTATATGTGTGTATAACTGATAGTACAGTTAAAAACTCTTGATTTTATGAACTTGGCAAAGAACAGCATAAAAAGAAAATAATCCTAAAAAATATTAATTATAATATGAGCCAAGGGGAAGAATCCCTTGAAGTGGATATAAAAGACACAATCAGAGATGTAGGAAGAAAACAACAAGAGCTTACTGTCACAAACCTAAAACAGAGAATGTCACAAAACTTGGAGAGATTTACCATATTAATTTTGGATAATAATAAGTGAAATGTTATATTTGGCAGTTTTGGGGGGGGCATTTGTAGCACTGGCAGCATCAAAGAACTGGCGGTGAATGAAAATAGACTTCAGGTAAATGAAAAAAACACAGAACAATATAGGATGATTTTGTAAAAAAGTGGGAAGAGAATCATAAAATAGCAAAAAGTCATCACAGAATACAAGATAGAATTTTAAAATTACCACTATTATCTTTTTGAATGGAAGAGATTTATTTGATCTGGTTTAAAAATAGATGACTGGAATCCTTATAAGCAGAGAACATTTGGAGAGTAGGACGAGTAGGAGAAAGACGGAGGCAGATGACCACAGGATGGAGGCAGAGGGAGAGTCATGATCCTCAGCAGGCCACTGCCTGAACGCTACTGGCTTTGGAGAGAGCATGGCCCTGCTGACACCTTGATTTTTTACTTCTAGCCTCCAAAACTGGGATACGGTATATTCCTAATGTTTAACCTAACATCCCCCAAAGAAAGTTGGGGGTTAACTATAAAAAAGAACTACAGTAAAGCTACAGGAAAAAGAGAGAAGGCATCACATAGGGTAAAGTTCCCAAGGATAAGGAATGAGACTTATCAAGAACCCAAATCTGCTTCTCATTTAGAGGTCCTCAATTTAGTGAAGAGACCATAATTCAATTCCCCCCCTATACCCTACCCCCTCCACCATATAAGCATGCCCATACACACACATACACACACACACACACAAAACCACTCTGCAATTGCCAAACAAAATCCTGGGCACTAGCCTTGTTGTTTCTCTTTTGCTAACCACCAGGACCAGATAAATGATTTGGACAACAGAGTAAACTGAAAATGTTGTGACCCATGTAAAAAAATTATAAATAATTTCAAGATGTCAGCAGGAGAGCATTTAACTAAGTATGAGGATTTTCTGAGTGTGGAATCTTATGAAACAGTACAAGTCACAAGGCTTTGAAGCCAGTCTTACTGATGCCACCAATCCAAATAATCAAGTTCAATTCATCATGCGTTATTGATAAGCCTCAAATCATCCATTGAGCACCATCCTTAGTTCTTCTACCATTATATAGTCCACCATATTCTACCATCACCTGTTTAATGGATTTTTGCTGATTAGTCAGGTAGGATGGTTGGCAAGCACCATGAGTGCTTAAATTATGTCCTTGCAGTGCTACCAAATGACATAATGGGGAGTACGTGGAATTTTAGCAGTTTTTACAATTTAGGTATAGAAGCAGAGAAATCAGACCTGGAGCCCAATGCAATAATGGGGCTGCCTGGTGGGGACATTTTCCATATTTTACAAGGCTTTTAATATATAATCAAAATATAGTTGGCTGAAAACACAGTGTTTTATTATCACTCTGCACGTTGAATTGCAGGATGAAAAAGTAGTGGCAAACTTATGGTTGTAATCTAGAAAGATATACTGAGTGCTTTTAAGTGGGTATGAAAATAGAAAAGAAAAAGGTGCATATGCTGGAGGCATTTAGGGAAAGAATTAATTGTAACATAGTGAAGCTAAGAGTGAATCAGAGTTTTCAAGCCTGAAAAATTGGTCCTGAAAAAATAACACTATAGAAAGAGAAAAGAAAATAGTAATGTCTGGCTTAGGAATATAATAGAGGCAGATTGGAATGTCCTCATGTCAAAGAGTTAGCTAGACATTATGAAAAGATATCAGGGACACAGCTGCAGTATGAGACTACAGTGTGGGAATTAGACTGGAGTGGGAGAAATAATTTTATGAGTCATTGACACAAGAAAAATAATATAAACTAAGACAGCCCTTTATGAGCAAGAAAAAGTTTCTACAGTATCAATGATAGAGCTAGACTGAGTGATATGCTTTGGGAAGAAAGAGAGAGAGAGGATAGGGAAAAGAGAAGGAGGAAACAGAAGAAATACAGAGCAGCGATGGGACTTCAAGGAGAATGGAGAGATGATAGAAAAACAATACTAAATCTTAAATCAATATGATAAATAAAATGATAGTGTAGTCATTTGAAACCTTATATTCCTGACTGGTAAGCAAAGTTTTCCTCAAAGGCTGGCAAAGTAAAAATGCTGAAACTCAATGGTAAAGTTTGGTCACTGTGGAAAAATATCTCACTAAAAATAGATCAACTTGACTCTTAGTATAGTAGAAATTTACATACTCTATGGCATGCAAAATTCTCAAATGAGATCTCATAATTTCTTTTTATTTTAATGCATGAGAAGCTTGATCTTCATTTGAGAATGTGCGATTAGCTATACTTTACCATTTCCTTGCTTATTCAGAGCTGCTTTACAGAAAGATTTGCAAGTAGTAAGCAGGTATAATTGTGCAGAAAGGAAATTAAAGATTTTATTGAAAGCAAGAAACTGAAATGTAAACTCTACCTCCTTCCCTTACCTCCTTGTAGGTGAATGTGAATGAATGCACAATAGTAAGAGTTACTGCTGTGTATTAAAGGATAGTTATATTACTACCTTGAAACTTGGATCATGACATATAGCCTGATTATTTTAAACTCAGAGAAAAATTTATAGAGGCCATCAACCCCATAAAGAACAGAATAAGCTAAAAAAAGAACAGTGGTTCTGAAGCATTGTCTAGAAAGTGTTTCCAAAATAATTTCATATTATGTTAATTTGAGACAAAATAATATCATACTGTGTTAATTTCATATTGGTTAAATTAAAAGGGATTTCATTTACTTGTATCTTAGGCTGCCTTATGTTACCATTCTTTTTCTTTTTTATTGCAAGTCAGTTGTGTGTGTTGTGCAGAAATAATTTCTTTTTATGGCTCCTCTGTTATGTAAGCCTGATGTTTTTGTCACTGTAGGCCCTAAGAAATACACGACAGGCTCCTGAGAGCAGTGAAAACTCAGGCTTTAAATTTATTGTCCTGATCAGCACTAGGCCCTCAGAGTGGCAACACTGAAGTATAGGGAGGGTCACATTTTTACCAGAATACTGCATTCATATTGAATCACACATAGGCCAGAAAGGAGATGCATTGCCCTTATGTGCCTATCTAAAGATTCTTCAAGCCACCAATTTTCAAATATTATTGTTGATTATTGCTGGCAGTTTTACACATATTATCCCCAACCATATGTTCTGCCCATCATTACTAACTAGTCATGACTGATACTGATGGTGTTTTCTCATCACATTCTTCAAGCCAGAGCTCTCCTTTATAAAGTCCCCTAACTCTTTCTAGTACAGTTCCAGTATGTTTTGAATTTTACTTCACATGACTGGGATTCAACTTACATAACTTTTGTGTTGAAACAGTATTGATCTCTGTTAATTGACCATCTCTGAATTTCTCCTAGAACTTTATTGAATATATTGTAAAATAAATATCGCTTTTTACTGTCTAATACTTGAACCACATTTTTTTCCTTAAGGGAAACTGAAAAGTAATGATAGAGTTTGGAGAGATACCCATTTGGGTTCAAAACATAGCAGTGCCCCTTATTTGCAATGGGCATTTAATAATAACTGGCTTTCCATCGCCTCTTCTTCTTATACATTAATAGCACATTTCTGGAAGAGAAGTTGGGGTGATTACACGGCTTGAAGGAGATAATCTATGTAATTCACCTAGTACAGGACATAGTACACAGTATACACTCAATAAATGACAGTTATAACCATCGACACAACCTCATACTTAAACAGAGGTGTGTAAATGGGATCTTAATAAATGTCACTAAGTTATAAGTGCACAAAGGAGAGAATGGTTGACAAAAGAAAAATAGGGGTTGATTCAGGGCAATAGCAATATGGTTCATTCGATGACATCTTGTGCCACTTCTCTGAAAAGTGAAAAGTAGAACTAAAGGAGGGATCTGCTGCCATCCACAATCTGTTCAGGAAAGATATAGATTTTTCTCTATTTCAGAGTTCCAGGGAAAAAAATCAGAGGCCAGAGATAAAGGGGATTGCTTTGCCAATCACAGAACCTGTAGAGCACAACAGTGAGTATGTGAAACAGAGAAAAAGTCAGAAAAAGAATGCAACCAAAAAGTAGAAAATTATTCTGTTGAGTGCTCTGTTTCCTGCTAAATGGCCACCATTTATAAGCCAATTCGTTATCTCATCAACGCAATTATTTTGGGACATCATCTGTGTTGTTGTTGATCCCTCAAAATTTTAGTTGATTTTGTTTCAAATAAGTTAGGAGTGGTATTCTTAGGATGTGTAAGGAAAGACCAATGTGCATTAAAAGCATTTTAGAGGATTTGAGCAATGTTTTTGCCATGTTCATAAAGTAAAAAGGCACTGCAAAACCATGACATCATACAAATCTACAAACTTTTATTAAAATTAAAACATATATAAATCTCAGACTGTGGCAATGTATGTGCATGTGTGTTTGTGTGTGTGTGTTGGATGTCATGGGTGGAAGACAGAAATCCTCCCTGACCTTAAAGCATTTATATTTTGAGGAAGGTTTGAATAATAAATACATAACATGAACAAGTATTCTCTAGATGCTTATACACTCACACACACAGAGACACACATGCAAACTTCACTTGGAACTAAACTTTTCAGGCTAAAATTAAGTGTGAATGACATCGAAGCTTCCATACAGCACTACCAATAACTTATTTATCATTAAATGAATTAACATCCTGAGACTTGTAAGTGAAGAAAAGTCTATATTTTGGGAACTAATAAAAATGCAGATGGAAAGACACAAATTTTTCTCTGATATTTATACAATAATATTCCATTTAATATGTTTTTTAAATCAATACACTTTTCTTGTTCAGAAATCAAAGATACTGAAAGTAATAACTCTTTTAAACAAAAGAGCCTCAAATAAATGTCAAGCTTCAAAAAAGTAAATGGTAAAGGAAAATTTAGGAATGGGCCAAGGAAAAATAGGCCTTTCCATTAAATATGCTATTCTAGAGAGCTGGGCCAGTTGGAGCCAGTTCTCCTCTCCCCATGGTAAACTTAGTGAGCAACAATAAATTGCCCTCAGGCCCAAACTGATTGTCAAATTCCAGGAGGATCTCATATTACTTGCTCTTAATGATACAGCACCTTCCCTGAAGGCGTCTTTCATCTATTCTCCAGGTTTTCATCACCATCTTCCAGTGGCCCTGGACTTTTCTGTAAAATGTTGTAGAGCATCGCAGAAGTTATTGCCCACCCCACGTTTGGAATTTGTCTAGGCAAATTCCATCATGCCACATGGGTTAGTGATCTCAGTCCCCATCACAGTCCCCATCACAGGACCAAGTCTCGAGGTCATCCATCAGCACGTGGATTCATAGCCTTACACTACATTGCACGGACCCCAATCTGAGCCAGTATCCCATAGCCATCTTTTGGTGGCCCTTGCAAACTGTGCTCTCTGGAATTTTCACTGAAAATCTTACAAACACACTCAACCTCTTTTCTAAACATTTTTTTTTTCCTTTAGTACTTTAATTGAAACTACTCTGTCCCTTGAAGCCATCTTTTTCCTACAACTCTTTCCAGAGGTTGCAGTTTCTTCTCCTATAACCTGCATTCCTCAATGTTGACATATGGGGGGTTTCATCTTGCTCTCTTTTGCTTTTGACAAACCACTTCTCCATTATCCTTTTTCAAAATACCAATAAAAGAACTTGTAACATTAATATAAAGACAGTGGTCACCAGAGGTTCTGGAGGGAAGGAGAAGGAAGAACAGGTATAACATGGGGCATTTTGGGGACATTGGAATTGTTTTGCATGATATTGCAATGACAGATACAGGCCATTATAAATTTTGTAAAAACCTATAAAATTGTGTGGTGCAAGGGGTAAACTATAATGTCAACTATAGGCCATGGTTAGTAGCAATGCTTTAATATTTGTTCATCAATTGTAACAAATGTACCACACTAATGAAAGATGTTAATGGGTGAAAGTGTTATATGGGAATCCCCTATATTTTCACTGTAATTTTTATGTAATCTAAAACTTTAAAAATTAAGGAAAAAATGCAAATAAAAAAAAAAAAATACCAGCTTCTTTGAAGGACCTAGGATTTGACAGTTTCTCTTGCACTATTCTTCATTACTCTCTATACATGTCCCAGCCTCTCCTGTTAAGTAACTGAAGACTTTGACACAAGGCTCTCTGTTTCTGTTCTACTGTGAGGCCTATCATATCCTTAGATACTTGACATTAACATCCACAAAGATGGATCAATCCTGCAATCCATATGCTCATTTCTATGATTTTCTCATGTCTAACAAATTTTCCTTCCATCCCATCCAGGTCACCCACCCATAGTCAGAGACTGTACCTAAATTGCAATTTCAAACTTCTTCTCTTTTTTTAAATAAATTTTTTGAAGTATGTCATTCATACATGAACATAAATAAACAATAAGTATATAGTAAAATTTGTGAATTTGCAAAACAAACATGGATTTCATGTTCTCTCATGAACTATAACAAAATACATAATACTAATATAGGGTGTTAATAATTGGGTGGGTTAGGGGGGAAATACAAACTTCCTCACTTTGACCTCTATTCCTCTTTCTTCCAATCAGCTTTTAAACTATTCAGTTACACATTTTCTTCACTATTAAGTCCAGTTCCAAGATAATCAGTTCCTTGCAAACACTTTTAAATATGCTATCTCCCCATCCCTCCATTTATTCTCTTAGGAAACCCTAACCCTAGTTATAATTATGCACCAATTCCATGTAGTGTTTTCTATTACAGATTGAAGTTGCTGGAGAAATATCATACTACTCTGCCAATTTTCTGTCTTCAGATTTCAAATGCAGACCTCAAATGGGCACACAACTTTTTCTAGTAATGTAGGATATTTCCCAACTATTTTTTCCAAGATGTCCATTTCTATTGTCTATTCTCCAGCCTACACTCTCTTTGTCTCTTCTCACTATCAATGGGTAATCTTATATCAATGCCATATAAATTAGAAATAATCACAAAATAACTCTTTTCTTCTCGTCAGAAAATCTAGGAAACCACTTGCATCTAATATGTTATACTCATATCCTTAGTCCTTCCTTTGTCACAATGATAGGTGTGCTCTTATCTAAAGCCAACCACTTCACCTGTACTCAAGATTCAACCTGCTAGAGATTGCCCTTGAGCCCTCACTTTCCATCATCTCCCATTTCTAATACTTTAGCAAGTACACACATGTTCTGAATCTGGATGGACTGCTTTTCAGTCTCTTCACTGGTTCAAGCCAGCAGCCTCTCTCACCAGGACTCCTACAAGAACTTCCTATGCTATCACCTGATTCCCACAAAGCAGGCAGAGTGACCACTTTAACTGCTTATATCAGAATAAAATCTTTGCTATTTTGACAACAGAGCAGGTCTCTCATCCATCTGCTTGTTCACTGCACGTGTAAACTAAAGGGAGGTTTCAATGTGAAAATACTCCTTTAAGTCTAAATACTCAAAAATCTGATTCTGTAATAAACTAAATATGTCCATTTCTTAAGACCAAACTCCCTAATTTACCACATCTATACTAATGTATAAAATCAAAATGTTGATGGTATACCAAATTCAAAACTCCATTGGTGAGAGGGGGTTCCAGAAACAAAGGAAATAAAAACTAAATTTGAAGGGTGAATAAGAAGAATAAGATTTCCCTGTCTTTAAGGGAAAATGCAAAACTTTAAGTTGAAATACCCCACTAAATTCTAAAGGAAAATAATGGGAAAAAAAGAACCACGTGTAAAAATTTATGGAAAACTTTTAGAGTATCAGAATTAAGATAATTCTAAATACTTTAAATAGAAGGAAAAAAGTAGATAGTCTACTAAGGAATGAAAACCTGACTGACATTTGATTTCTCACCAGCAGCACTAAATGCCAGAAAACAGCAGTGCAAAATCTGAACAGATGTTTGGACCTGGCATTCTATAGCTTGCCACACTTATCAATCAAAGATAATGGCAAGATAAATATATTTGAACATGAAAAATTGCAGACATTTGCTACCAACCTGTAATAGATTTTTTAAAAGAGATTTGGAAAGGCACTAACCAAATGAGAAGGAATGGGAAAGAAGGAAGTCACTGATACAAGAAATACTTGTCACAAAATAGATACAGAAAAAGAAACCTTTACATAATCTTACCTGATTATAAAACTAATCTTGGATCTCCATAGACCAACTAAATTTGGCTCCTCAGTGTAGATACTTAAGAACCTGTATGTTTAACAAGCTTCCAGAGTTGATTCTTATGATTAGAGAAGTTTGGCAAATATGCATTAAACTTGGATGCTTGGAGAAAAAATACATAATGTTGATTTGGACATTTTTCAAAAATATATTGCCTAGTGGATAAATGCTTGACATATCTGCTGAATAAATGAATAATTTCAGATATCATGATAAAATTTCTAATAAAATAAAGTAAATGCATCAACAGTTCCTTTTTAAAATTGCAAAAAAATATATGCTGCTAAAATTTAACAGTAAGAAATGTGGTAAATTTATGATGAAACAAAATAATAAAAAGAACCCAAAAGAAATACATCATGTTTTAGATAAGATTAAAATATATCATTTTAACAACTCCCAAGTAAATATTATAAAATCTTTGCAAACCACAACAAACATTTGAACGGATTTTTTTTAACTTGGCCAATGATGTCAATTTCATCTTAAGACTGACTCACTAGCGGTATCAACATAAATTTGAAAACATCATATTGACTTGGCCTACAAATATCAATTATATTTTGAAAGTGATATCTTAAAGTATACCAAATGCATAAGTAGATAAATGATTCAAGAACACCAGAAGTACCATTTCAGGTTTGAAAAGGAAAGAGTGGGCTATTCAATTAATTATAGAGCATGAAGTCACTAACCATTGGGAACAAAAATTAAAGCCAGATGCTGAGCTGATGCATACCAAAAATATACTCCAGAGGACTAAATACTTAAAACAAAAATGAACACATAAAAATGTTGAGAAAAATACGGATAAATACCCATAAAATCTTTGAATGTGGAGGGAAATTTAAGCATTATTCAAAAGTATATAAATAATATAGTGAAAGTGTTCATGGAAGAAAAAAAATACCAGTGTGATTAGAACGGGATGAGCAAGGCAGAGAGTAGTCAGCGTTGAGGTCAGAGATGTTTATTGAATACTTTGAAGTGCAGTAACTTTGTGGGAAAAAGTATGGTTTGTGTGTGTGTGTGTGTGAGTGTGTAGTCCATGATTCTGCAAACTACAGTCTGCGGGAAAAATTGGGCCTGCCATGTGGTTTTGCTTAGCATGAGAGCTAAGAATGTTTTTGTTTTGCTTTTACATTTGGCTTTTAAAAATCAAAAGAAGTAGACTAACATGGGAATTATATGAAATTCAAATTTCAGTGTCATAAATAAAGATTTACTGGAGCATAGTTATGTCCATTTGATTACGTCTTGACTGTAGTGGCTTTCATGCCACAATGATAAGAGTTGAGAAATTGTGACAGGGACCATGTGACCAGCACAATCTAAACATTTGCTATCTGGCTCTTTATAGAAAAATTTTGGCTGATCCCTGGTGTAGGCATATCTTTTGTGAATTTCCCATTTCATTCCACATCCCATCAACTCACTAGGACAACTCCAACCAATTTTTACACGTAAATATTCTACTTTGTGTGGATTCTGCATAAAAATTCTTTTGGTGATGACAATGCAGTTAGCTTTGGGTATTGCACGATATATGAGTATAATTATATTTGTGCTTTAAATATATATATATACACACACACACGTAGAAAACCAATAGTACATGTTTTTGAGATAAATCATCACTCATGTTTGCTATTTTATGGGTTGTATTTAATTTCTGAGAAGAGGGCTTTATTTTTCATTTTAATTTAACTAAACATTTAATTACATTTCCACTATTCTGTCAGCAGAAACAAATCTATAAATGTGAAGTGAAAAAATATGAGAGCAGGTCTTTAATATCGCATCACAAACAGAGCATGTTATGGGCAATCTGTTCTTAGAGGATACATAACAGCCATGTTTCACATGAATGTTAATTCTGCTCAAGCATTCAACTACAGTACAGCACTTTTCATTTTTAGCTAATGCCTATCAGTTAAAACCCAAGATCATGAAAGAATATTCCATATTTACAATAATACCCTTTTGCCTCAGGGTTGTAATCTCTAGCACAAGAGAATTCAATAAATGAATGGATAATGCATACCAAATACAATGCTGTGCAAGTAAAAAATGCCTGTCTATGCTCAAATTCATATCAATAAAATTATACAAACACTTAATTTTTTTTTTAGTAGTCAATATGTCTAGGACAATTTGCTGGGTGCTAGGGAAAATAAATGACATTCACTCACAAAGTACTTACAATGACATACAAGATACAGGCTTGTTAATGCAAAAATGGAACTAAGAAAAACCTCATCCAATGAATGATGCCAGCGCAGAGGAGTATATGTCATCAGATGAATTCAGGTTTTCTCCCATGGGCTCTCTGAGAGGATTACACTTTGATAAACTCCAAAATCTGTTCCTAATATCTGAACACTCAGAGATCTGATTCTATTATCAACTAAAAACAAGTCTATTTCTCAAGACAAAACTGCCTAATTAGCCAAGTCCATTCTGATACATAAAAGCATGATGTTGATGGGTTAATCTCTACAGAGAACTATAACTGCTAAGGAAACCAAAATGGCAGGTTCTAACAGGAGTGTATTCTTCTCTGTTGACATGATAAAAAGGAAGTCATTATCATTATAAAAAGATAGTTTTGTGAGAACAGTAGGAGTACAGGGAATTTAATAATATCATTCAAATGATAAGATAGCCTATTTCATCTTCTCCAAATTACAGTAATCCCTGGCCAACGTAAATTCTTTATGGAAGGATAATGTTAATATTTACTTCTATTTCTTTATTTTCAAAGTTCTTAATACTCCATTCTAAAAGATGTATTTATTATTTTTAAATTTTAATAAATGTAATAAGGTTATAATTATATTTTGCCAAGTTGAGAGCTATTCTCTTTGTTGCTTGCATATCTTGATTTGTATCAATCATGTTTATACTCGATTTTAATTTAAAAAGTATATTCTGATATAATGGTCTATCTTTTTCTGGGGGATGCCTCAACAGAGCCCCTAGGTACTTACATGAATAAATGAGAGAGCAATTTGTATCCCTCCCCTTGACCAAAAGCATGTTTGGAAAGTTCTTTGTAATTTTAAAAAAAATTTCTATTTTTCATTCCCTATCATCTCTTTAGCCCATTCTTATTTGGCTTCTGTCTTTATCATTCAAACAAGTGAATCTCTCACATAGGATGTCATTCTATTCTATGGCCATTTTTTTCAATCCTTATCTTACTTGAATTTTCAGTAACATTGACCATGCTTTCCTTCTTAAACAAATGCTCTTCTTTTCTTAATTTGTAAGGCAAAGCACCATTTTATTTTTGCTCTTATCTCTCATGTTGCTCCTTCTCAAAGTTCTTTACAGATTTGCTTTTCTCTGCATTTAAATCTTGGACTTCTTCATGACTATTTCCTTTGTTTCTTGCATATAACTCAACTGGAAGTCATCCTATCAGAGTCCAAGTCTTCAACAACTCCCTTATGCCAATGCCTCTGACTTGTGTGTCTTTAGCCAACACATCTCCTCTGATCTCTAGACCAGTTTATCCAACTGCCTTCTTGAATATGTCCTTTTATATCTCGAAGACACCACAAAGCTAGCATTTCCAGAATTCAAATAATGATATCCTAATACCCAAATCTGGCATTCCTGAAGCATTTCCTATTTCAATGAATGACACAATTATCAATCCAGTCACACATTCCAATAATTTTTTTAATGCTCCATCATACTCACCCCTACACATCTAGTACATCATCACACACTATCATTTTGCTTCACAGTAGATTTTTAGTTCCATTCACTGCCTTCTATCGCAACTGACATCTTTCTTGTCCAATTTACCATCATCTCTGCCCTAAATTAATCTTCTAACTAGTCTTTGCATATCAACTGCTAACTCTGCCCAAATCATTCTGCCAACATCAGTGTTTTTTAAATATAAATTAGATGCTTTCTGATCCATTTATTAACATCTGTTGATTGAATTGCACTTAGTGGTAAAGAAAGAAATCCTTACTTTGGCTTTCAGTGCCAAGAATGATTTCTTTACTGTTTGTTAAGAATATGAAATGTGCCTTATTTATTTTTTGTTAAGAATCTGAAATGTGCCTAGGACAGTGATAGTTCAACATTTATAATTATTCAGTAAACATTAAAATCTGTCTGAGTGGAATACATTCTGAAAGAGGATCTGTGTAAGCTACA
The DNA here is from genome assembly GCA_029593785.1 of Cabassous unicinctus. NCBI lineage: Eukaryota > Metazoa > Chordata > Mammalia > Cingulata > Chlamyphoridae > Cabassous > Cabassous unicinctus. The sequence goes on from JAQZBX010044222.1 coordinate 20,925, forward strand.
TGGAAGGGGTATTTAATTCTAAGTAATGGAATACAAACTGGCTTTAAAGAAAAATTGGCATAGAAAGGGCAATGAGAATTTAGCCATGAAAACAAGCTGAAAAAGGACATTTTAGGCCAAGAAGGGGGAACATGAGCAAAATACAGTTAGCTTTTTGAAAATGTTTTTTTAGGGTAGGAAGGGTCAAAGTTATACACAACACCAGACAAGTAACATTTATAGGGTTCTTATCTAAACATTTTCCCACTTGTCACCAAAGCTATCTCTCAAAAGCGAATTCTGCCTTGTAATGATGTAACTAAACTCCTCTGTAGTCATCAATATAGATCCCAGAAGGGTGGTCAAAATAAAAAGAAACTTTACTTCATTTTCTAAGGTGGAGGACACATTAAAAGACTTCTCAAGGAAACTAAAATCAACACTGAATTTCCAATTTGCATAAACACAGAACATCTAAAACAACCTTAATATTACTATTAAAATAAATATGTACTGGAAT
>JAQZBX010044223.1:0-21422 GCA_029593785.1 Cabassous unicinctus
TTTCCACATATTTGTGAACTTTCAAATTCTCCATTATTGATTTCTAGGTTCATTCTATTGTAGTTGGAGAAAGATACATTGTATGATTTCAGTATTTTTTAATTTACTAGGACTTGTTTAGTGACCTAACATATGGTCTATCCTAGAGAATGATCAATGTGCACTAGAGAACAATGTGTACTCTGCTGCAGTTGGGTGAAGTATTCTATATATATCTGTTAGGTATAGTTGGACTAGAGTCTCGTTCAAGTCTTGTATTTCCTTATTGATCCTCTGTCTACAAGTTATTCTATCCATTATTAAAAGTGGTGTACTAAAGTATCCTACTATTAATGTAGAGCTGTTTCTCCCTTCAAATCTGACAATATTTGTTTTATGTATTTTGAGGTTCTGCTGTTAGGGTGTGTGTATCTTTTGTTGAATTAACCCCTTTAACAGTATATAATGACATTCTTTGTCTTTCGTAACAGTATTTTATTTGAAAGTCTATTTTATCTGATATTAACATAGCCATTCCAGCTATCTCTTGGTTACTACTTGCATGGTATATACTTTTCCTTCCTTTCACTTTCAACCTACTTATATCTTTGAATTTAAGCAGCATATAGTTGGGTCATGCTTTTTATCCATTCTGCCAATCTCTGCCTTTTGACTAGAGAGTTTACCCATTTACATTTAAAGTAACTACTGATAATGCAGGACTTTTTTCTGCCATTTTGCTGTTTAGTCTTTGTAACTCTTTTTACTTTTTTGGCTCTCAAACCTTTCCTTAATGCCTACTTTAATTTTGTTAAGATTTTATTTTATTTATTTCTCCCCACTCCCTTGTTGTTTTTCACTTGCCAAGTCTGTTCACCTTCTTGTTCCTTTAGGAGGTACAGGGAGCCGAACCCAGGACCTCTGATGTGGGAGGGAGTGCCTAATCCCTTGAGCTCCCTGCTTTGCTGTGTCTCTCTTATTATGTTTTTCTTCCCCGTGTCTCTCATCGCACCATCTTGTTGTGTCAGCTCACGGCACCTGCCTGTCACATCAGCTCGCTGTCTTCTTTAGGAGGTACTGGGAAACTGCTCCCTGCTTTGTTGTGCCTCTCATTATGTTTTTTCTTTTTGTGCCTCTTGTTGTATCAGCTTGCCATGCCTGCCCATCATGCCAGCTCACTGTCTTCTTTAGGAGGCACCGGGATCTGAACCAGCTACCTTCCATATGGTAGGCAGGAGCCCAGTCGCCTGAGCCACATCTGCTTCCCCTACTTTAATTTTTATTGAATTTTTGTATTGTGCCATTTCGAGTCCCTTCTCATTTCTTTCTGGATGTATTTTTCATAGGTTACCATGGTGTTAAAATTTAATATCCAAAAAACATAAGAATTTTTGATTTGATCCTAGTTTAACTTCAATAGCACCCACATATATTACTCTTATATCTCTCCATCTTTCCACCTTTGTTTGGTACTTGTTACAAACTGTATCTTTGTACATTGTATGTCCAAACCACAGGTTTATCATTACTGCTTATGCATTTGCATTTTAGCACCTGTAAGAAGTAGGAAGTGGTGTTACATACCAAAAATTACAATACAGTAGTACCAGATTTATAATTACCCACACGGTTACCTTTACCAGAGGTCTTTTTTTCTTTATGCTGCTTTGATCTACTGTTTAGTGTCCTTTCATTTCAGTCTAAAGAACTCGCTTTATCACTGCTTGTAGAGAAGGTCTAGTGGTGATGTACTACCTTAGCTTTTGTTTATCTCGGAATGTCTTTGTCCCTCTTTTTAAAAATTTTTTATTTATTTACTATTATTTTTAGGAGGAACCAGGGATTGAACCTAGGACCTCGTACATGGGAAGCAGGCACTCAAACCACTCAGCAACACTCACTCCCCTCTCCCTCATTTTTGAAAGAAAGTCTCACCAGACACAAAATTCTTGGTTGGTAATTATTTTTTCTCACCACTCAGTATTTCATCCCAGTGCCTTCTTGTCTCCATGGTTTCTGATGAGAAATCGAAACTTAAATCTAACTGGAACTCCCTTGTATATAATAGTTTGCTTTTCTCTTGCAGCTCTCAGAACTCTCCCCTTTTGCATTAGACAGTCTGACTATCATGTCTCAGTGCATGTCTCTTCTAGTTTATCCTGTTTGTTGTTTGTTGGGCTTCTTGGATATGCATAATCAAGTCTTTTGCCAAGCTTGGGAAGTTTTCTGTCATTTCTTTGAATTTTCCCTTCTGCCCCTTTTCCCCTTCTTTTCCCTTTGGGAATCCCATAATGTGTATACTGATATACTTGATGGTGTCCCACATTTCTCTTAGGCCATTTTTGTTGTTGTTGTTGCTTTTTCTCATTCATTTTTCTTTCTGCTCCTCAACCTGACTCATTTCAATCATCTTTTCTTTGAGTTCACTGATCCTCTCTTCTTCCAGCTCCAATTTGTTGTTGAAACCCTCCTTGGTATTTTTCATTTCAATTACTGCCTCCTTCAACTCCAGTAGTTCTGTTTGGTTTCTTTTTGAAATTTCTGTCTCTTTATTGGGATTCTCATACTGTTCATTCACTGTTTTCTTGATATCCTTTAATTCTTTCTCTGCATTTTCCTTCATCTCAATCGCATATTGAGGACTTTTTTAAAAAAGTCTTTGTCTGATACATCCACAGTCTGGTCTTTTTCACTGATGTTTTCTGGATTTCTATCTTATTCCTTTGGATGGGCTATCATTTCCTGTTAATCTTATAATCTTTTCTTGCACACTGTACATTTTAATATTTTAAATTTTAACTCAGAGATTTAGTCCCTGAGCTGTTTCTTGAGTTTGTAACCAGCTATAGATATGACAGAGATTGTCTTAATTTCCAGGAGCTAACAAAACCAAACAAACCAAGGCAAAAAAACACCTTTCACAATCTTTGCAAACTGACTTTGTGTTGGGTAGTGCTCTCCATCTGAATTCAGCCCTCCCATCTAAAAGGTCAGCCTAAGGCAAATGCAGAATGCAGGGCCCTGTCTTTTCTGAGCCTGTGATTTGTCCTGGGCTAGTGCTTTGCTTGCTCGCAGCCTTAGGAGTTCCCTGGTTTATGAGAATTTTAATGTCCCCTCTATTCCCTAAGAAACAGACTTTCTCCCTTTCTCGGGTGCTCTACCAGAGGACTTGAAGCAGGTACCTCCTTGTCGCAGGCTGCCCGGTAACTATTTCTTATACCACTTTCGCTGTCCCAAGTGCGTCTTCCTAGGGCACATTCTGGGAGGCATGGGCAAGCTGGAGAAGATTTCCTAGGAAGTCTTTTGCTGCTGGAAGCAGACTAAGACCCACAAAAGGAGCACTGGCTGGCTCCACACTGCCCTGTGGGGAGTGAGAGAGAGGCCTGCAAGGGTGCCAGGAGCTTCTCTTATGGCTCTTTGAAGCTGCATTTCCTTGATTCGGCACTTGCCCAGTAAATGCAGCCCTTTAACTATTTTCCTGGATCTGGGGAACTAGGTCTTTATAATCTATCAGCAAGCTGCACCAAGAGCGGGAGTGAGGACCTCAATGCTGCCTGCCAAGAGGCTGGGAGATGGGTAACAGTAGCTGCTGCATCAAGAGTGAAATTTACTGGTATTCACTGCAGCTTACCAGCCTCTTTCTCCATTTCTTCCCTGGATGATGCACAATGTTCTACTGGAGTCCAGATAGGGCACACAAATGAATATAAACCAGATAGGTTCAAATACGTCTGATGGTTGAAATGTCTACTGAAGTGTGTTATATGAACTAACTTCTTATTGCTAACAAACTGCTCATTGATATGGGGTCATGTGCAGTGTTCCAAGTTCCAGGAGTTATCAGTGCTTCTTTCTTGTACTTGTTTTCTTTTTAACCCCATGAATTTTATTTCATGCATTTAAAAACATTATTCTTAGGAGAGGTTCCATAGGTCTCACCAGATTGTTACAAGGGTCCACAGCACAAGAAAGGCTAAGGACTTCTGTCCTAAGGGACAACTTATGGATGGATCAAAGAAAATGTTTATATAATTTTATTTGTACATGAGTATATTTCTGTGAGGAAGGACTGTAGCTTACATCATATCTTCATAGGTCCATGACCCTCACAAAAGATTAAGGTAGCAGATATTATATTTTTGCCAATCCAAGTGTACTGACTTTTGTGTTTCTATAAATAACTAGAGAAGTTTTTATTTCATGCTGTATTAGCCAAAGGGGTGCTAATGCAAAATACCAGAGATTGGTTGGTCTTTATAAAGGGTATTTATTTGGGGTAGAAGTCCACAGTTACCAGGCCATAAAGCATAAGTTTCTTCCTTCACCAAAGTCCACTGCCATGTGTTGGAGCAAGACAGCTGCCAACATTTGCCCAGGGTTCAGGCTTCTTGGGTTCCTTTCTTCCCAGGGTTGCGTTTCTCTCCAGGCTTAGCGCCTCTGTTTCCTCCACAAGGTCAGCTGTAGACTATGAGGCTCTCTGGGCTTTGCTTCTCTCCCCAAGGCCAGCTGTGAACTTTCAGGTGAATGGCTTGTCTCTATCCCGGGGCCTTCTCTCCAACATAAAAAAAAAACTGCTCCCTCTGTCCTTTGCCTTGCCTTTTATATTTGATTCCTACACCCACCAAGGGGTGGGGCTCAACGCCCTACTGATGTGGCCCAATCAAAGCCCCAATTATAACTTAATCATGCCCAGATGAACAGATCAGTTTACAAGCATAATCTAATACAGATTTTTGGAATTCATAATTACATCAAACTGCCAAACAGCTAAATATGCCAAAACTAGCCACTGGAAACATACCAAAGCAGACCTATAGGTCCTTATAAGGACCAATATGCACAGCCTCTGTTAAGTAATTTATACATTAGCACTAAAGTAGCTAGACTGAGAAATAACTGAAAAACTTGGAAACCCAGACATCCCACTAGAAGTCACTGCTATAATTCTGCAAATTTAACAAATAACAAGAAATTATTAGACAATTTATATATTAAAAATACATTCAACATGAATTGAAATACAGCAGCAGCTATTCTAAAATAGGTTCAGAAGTTCTCCACCTAATTGCATAAAGCACAAGATAACAAAATCAAACCATTTCCCCAAATGATTTTAACTAAGAAAACCCACTAATAAAAAGTATAGGCCATTTCATCTACTGTTAAGACAATTGTTATTTTTAGCATAAATGTAAATCTAAACATTTCTTACCCTTTCAATACTGTGTTGCAAACGTAACTTCATCCTTACAACTTCTTGTTGCCGAAAAAGCTCTTTGAGTGGATCTGACAATGAAGGTGGTGGTGTAATCTAAAATAGTTAAAAAAGATTAGGTTTTATTGACAATGGGCTAGTTTTCAAATATTAAACCCTTTTAATGCACAAGTTAATAACAAAATTCTGATACTCTGTGAATAGCGCAAAAACAACTGATATATCTGGTTATTACTTCACAGGCAATTTCAACTTTTTGAAGTAGCAGAGAATTCCAGCAAGCTTAGATGTTTTGATTCTGAAGTCACAGAAAATTTCAAATAGCAAATTAGAAGACCTAAGAATGTTTTTTATTTTATAGCATCAGAGTGACAGCTTACAGACTGGGGGGAAGTAGTCACAAAGAGAGAAAGGTGAGTATAAGCACCTAGCAAACAGTCCTAAATATCCCAGCAGTTTAAGAATATCAGTAAGTGGTCTCTTTGCAGACATGATAAAAATCAAACACTAAAGTCCCGAGTTTTACATATAGTGAATTTTAGTCTTTTTAAAAAGTAAATGACATTGTTTCCTCATATTTGTGTTTTTCTAACTCCTTCATTTCATGTGATATCCAATATTACTGTGTCTAACCAAACTCCAAAAGGCTTATAGTTAATCTCTAATTTGCTATTATAGTGGACTGTGCTTTCTGGTAGATTCTGGGGGTTAAGGAAGCTGACTCAACCAATTCATGCACTCTTTTGTTATTTTAAAGAGAATTTGAATATGGTAATAACTACCTGTGACCTAATGAACATTTACCCTTTACCCCTTGGAGTATCTATATTTTCCCCTTCTTTTACCCTTGTTTATAATTAGTTTCAGCATATTAGGACAAAGTAATATATCTCAGTATGTTCTGGCACAGTATAAATAACTTAGTTGACTCTCCTGACAGTTTATTGTAAACTCCCTAAGAAAAAGTGGAACCACGAGATATTATGTGCTTCCTTATGTGTTGCCATAGGAATGAACTCTATTCAACCATCTATAAAGAGATCTTGCAAAGAATCAAACCTAGATCTTACCAAGACTGTAGATTTATCTAAATTTACAGGAATTACAGGGGTTTGAAAAAAATTATAGGGAAAAAACAACAACATGTAAAAGGACATCACAAACATTCAGTCAGTTGAATCTAGAATACGGAAAATTCTACAGGAAAAATAACCTATTGAAGCTGATCATTTTTCAGGTCTTTAACTGCAATAATATGTTTAATTTCTGCGTCTTGTGAACCGCTTTACATTTCACAAGCATTGTAGTGTCCGGTGCTAGAGTTTTAGTTTTGCAAAGTCATACAGGCCTCCAGTTATCTCAAGGAGCATAGAGGAAGAATATTCACTCATCTGAGGTTGAGGCATCAGAGAAAGCTTTCTCTATAGAAATCTCAAGATAATGCCTGAGCTACAGTTTCAAGGAAGAGCCAGAGTCAGATGAAAAGAGAGCCAGAGTCAGACGAAAAGAGAGAAAGGAGGTGATGTGGGGAAAAAAGAAAGGAAAGAAGGGGAGGGAGACAAGTCCTAGAAGAGAGGATGGCATGATGACTGGCATGAAACAAGGAAACAATATGATATTCCCAGGCAAATATAAGCAGTCTTGAGTTCCTAGAACATCAAATTTGAGAAAAGAAATGGTGGGATGTGAAGATGGAAAGATCAGCAGGGGCAACGTAATGGCAAGCTTTATACAACAATGAAGGTTGTATTCCATTCTGTAAGTCAGCTTTTTCAAAACCATGTTGCACAGAACACTGGATTCTCAAAATGATTAATAAGAAATGATTCTAAGGACAAACAGTCTTGCAGTGAAGAAACATTTATTTTTAGATTAATAGGGTTTCCCAAACCTATTTGTCTATGAAAACCTTCCCCAACCCACCTCCTCCCCCCAGTAACACACTATGGCAAATTTTGTATGCAATGGGGAACTACTGAAAGGTCTAACAGCTCACTGCTGTGTCTGTACAGAGAACAGGTCTCTGATAAGCTTGTAGGAAAGGAATTAAGGAATCACATCATTGTTATATTGATGTGAGGTGGATAAGGAAAAGAAGGAAGTTGGGGGATGGGTTCTAAAAATGCTGGTGGCTGCATGAATAACAGGGACAAAAAAGAGAAAGACAAGGAGGACTTGTAGGTTTTTAGTGTGAAGACTGGATGGCTGGTAAATAGACAACAGTAAAGGGCAGGAGAAAGAAAAGCAGGATTTTGGTGTGAACATGCTGAGTTCGCAGAGCTTATGAACATTAGGTGGAGCTATCCAGTTGGCAAAAGCGCTTAGGAGGGGAGTGGGTGTAGCTCAGTGGTTGAGCACCTGCTTCCCATATACTAGGTCCTGGGTTCAATCCCTGGTACCTCCTTTAAAAAAAAAAAGAAAAAAAAAAGATATATGCAGCACAAACCTTTCCTAAGTTTTTTTTCGTTTTTTTTTTTTTAAAGGAAGTACCGGAGATTGAACCCAGGACCCTGTATATGGGAAGCAGGTGCTCAACCACTGAGCTACAACTGCTCCCTCCTGGAATTATCAACCTCCATCAATGAACACAGGAGACTGAAATAACCACAGAAATTACAGAGACTTTTCCCCTTTGCTATTTTTTCTCTGAGTTTCTCCTCATCTACCTTTAAGTAAATCATCCTTGGAGATTTTGTCTTTCAGTTTCTGTGAGTCCCAGGAGCCTCTAGAATAATTATTCTCTCCAAAGCTTCCCAGGGATGTACTTTCCTCTTATTACCCATATTTGGAATCCCTCTTGAAGGTTTTTGTAGAGTGTGTTATTATTACCAGCGGCCACAGTAGATGCCAGATTGTGACAAATCTTTCTTTTCTTTCTTCCTTGTTTTATTTTGGGGAACTTGACTGTAGTTTTATTATTCTTTCCTTGGTATCCTCTAAAAAATGGCAGATTCTGGTTAAATTATGAGAAAAAGATCTGATGGAAGAATAAATGCAAACTGACTTTGGGGATGTTTGACATTTTTAATGGGCTTTATTAAAACATATCACACATGTGAGGAAAGGTTACTTTAATAAAATGGCAGTTAACTGGCTGGGAGGAAATGAATGGATAAAACCATATTGGAAAGTATGAAAATAATGAAGTGTCAAAGTAATTGTTATTCTGGTCTTTGTTATTTGTTGTAATTAAATTTTGAATGGGTTTCAGTCCTGTAAACTCAAAAGCACAGCCTTTTATGAACCAAAGGCAAGGATTCACATATTAGTGTGAGTGAATATGAACCTCAAAGTCACTTTGAGCTGAATAAAATAATGGTAGCCCCTCAAATTTGCATAGTGTTTTAAAAGTTTTAAATGGGCTTTGGCATATACTACTTCAATCTGCTCTGAGTTAGGGTAGGCATTATTTCTTGTTTTACTGATGTGGAAATTAAGGATTGGAGCTGCTAGGTGAATTATTCAACATCACACAGCTGGTTTGTTGCAAAATCTAGACTTCAATTCATGAATGCTAACTGCATATCTATTGCTCTTTGTTCTATATTGTGCTGTGTACTTTTCTACTTTAGTAATTCTCATTAAAAAACAAACAAAAAAAAACAAAACACAGATAACAAAAAGCTTCCCACTACATCCAAAAATATTTCTCAAGTCTGCTTATGAAACAATTTGAAAGAACTAAATTCTAATATAATAAAAAACACATCCTCAGAATTGCTGCAAGGGAACCAGTATTACACATCACTTTCGCAGGGATAAGAAAAGGTGATAGCAAATGTACAAATAATATATACATTTATAAAAGATCTGTTCTTTTTAAATCTATTACTATTGCTGATTACTATTAGGATAATGTCTAAATCCTTGTATTTTATGAAGGTTTAAAATTTTAGACACTAGCATCAAGTATATTCTGTGGATCACGTGGGACTAGAAAACCATTTTTTCTAACTTCTTGATTTTCTCTGAACTTGGTGACTGGTGGATTTCCACTCTGGTGTCATCATTAATGAACACAGTATTTTTTCTTTAAGGGAGTGAGGGGCAAATAATTTCTTTTGGTATGCATTAAGTTTGAGTTGTGTAGTGGATGCTGCTGTGGTGTATGATCAGACTTCCCTTTCAGGAATGAGGGGTTCATCCTCCCACCTGCTGGGAATATTGGTGGCTGACAGCTCTCCGTGGAGTCCCTTTCCAGAATTTACCTTCAGGGAAGAGAGTCTGTGTCTCCAAAGTTATCATGCTCCGTCCCTGAGGGCAGACACTGTTGGAACTCAGTCTAGTTCAACTCGCTCTGCCCAATTCTGCTTCCCTCACACACTTGTAGGCGTGTTGTTCCTGACTGCACTCGCTAAAAAACCTCTTGCACACAAACCTGAGAATTTGTTTGCTAGCAAATCCCACCTATGACAAAGGGTCTGAAGGACATTTAGGTGGTGATGCCCAGAAGGCACATCTATTTGCTTCTGAAGCTCAGCGTAGATGATATGTTTCCATAAGGAATTAAAAAAAAAAAAAACAAACATGTTAGACAAGCTTCATTCAAGTATGAGTTACAGTGCTGTTGGCCGTGAGTTCAATATTAATGAATCAACAATATATATTAAACAAGGTGTCTATTTTATTTTTTTTAGAAGGTACTGGGGATTGAACTTGGGACCTTGTACATGGGAAGCAGGTTCTCAATCACTGAGCTACATCTACTCCCGTTTCCATAAGAATTTGTTGGGAGTACCTGGAACATGGAAGAGTATGGAAACCATAGAAATAGATAAGGTCACATTTGGAGAGCACATGGAACAAGTCAATAAAAGAAGGGATCCCTAAAGAACTCTGATGCTTAAAGGATGGGTAAAGAAGAGGAGACATCAAAAGAGATAGAAAAAAAGATTAGTCATGAGATAGGGAAGCACAAAAGCCCTATCATGGAAAACAAGGGAGGGAAGAATTTTAAGAACCAGGTGGTCATAATGTCAACTATGACAGAGATCAAACAGAAAAATGAAGAGAAGCCAATGAATCTAACGATTATGAGCTCGCTGGTGACCTATGCTAGTGCATAATAGTTAAAGGATGAATTCAAAGTGAGAAAAAGAAAATATCAGGCACAGACTATTCAGTGTAGCACTTAAGGAAGAGATCTGATTATATTCGAAGTGGTTGGGTAAAAGCCAACGGAGGGAGAAACCAAACAATATACTAATGAAAACAGTGTTTTAATAGAGGAAGGTACCAGAGAAGGCTGGAGGAAACCAGATCAAAAGACATGTTGAGGCATTGGCTTTCAAAGAAGTAAAAACATACCTCCTTTGAGACAAAAGGAAAAGCAGGTAAGGAAAAAAGAAAATACTATCAAGTAAGCCAGACTGGCTGTTCAGTAGGCAAAACACAGCTACTGAGTACCTGGAATGTGGCTAGTCTCCACTGAAATGTGTTGTAAACACACTGGATTTCAAAGTCTTAATACTAAAAAAAAGAACGTAGAAGATCTCAATAAATTTTTTATATTGATTGCATGTTGCAATTTTTTGGATATATTGGGTTAAATTATTAAAATTAACTTCATCTGTATCTTCATTTAAATATGTGTCTACTAGAAAATTTGCAATTATATATGTGGCTTGCATTATATTTCTTTGGACAGCATTTAGACTATAACAAATGAAGATGTTACTTACTGTGGGAATACAGATCTTGCTTAAGGGGTTTCCATCCAGGAGATATGATCCATTAAATGTCACATATTCATCATAATACTGAGGTGCTTGAGGAATAACACTACACAATAATTTGCGCTTTTCTTCAATTTTTTTTCTTATGTGCAAGTATTCAAAATATGGATTTGCTCTTTCTGAACTGTAGGGCTGAATCTCATCTAGTTTCAGAGAATCTACAATGGCTGCCAGAGATTGCTGAGTTTTCTCTTTCGCTTGTAGCAAAGAGGGATTCACTTGCACAGGCTGAGGTACACGTGACACTTTTCTTTTCCGTGGATGGTGAACTTGAGGATCATCATCTTCAGTTAATCTTATTCTTCCCCTAGGAGACAAAAATTCACTCTCTTTTTCTGACAATAGTGTACAGCTCGCAAGAATCTGTTTGCTTTGATTTGCCATTGTATTTGCTCTGTTTCTAGTCATCCTCTGAGGAATTTGGTTTTCAGTTTTATCATCTTCAGCATTTTCTTCTATTTCTACTTTAATTAAATGACCATATTTATGCATTTCTGGTTGCGATGACTGCTGTGAATGGTTATCCAGATTTGATAAAGTGCTCTGCTGAGATTCATCATCTTCGATGGAGAGCAAACACTTTTCACTTTCAGGACAATGTTTTGGATTATCTTGTTCATTTAGGTTTCCTTTTGGTATCGCTGAACTCATTTCACATAAATCAGAACCATACTTATCATTCAAATGAGTTAAAACCAAACTCTCCAGTTCATTTTCTTTTTCATGTGAAATAACCTGGATATCAGTTGTTTTATTTTCAATTTCATGGCCATTAGAAGACTTATATATTAGCTTACTAAATGCATAATGTGTATTCAGCTGGGAAGAGGCAACATTTCCATTAAAATCCTTTTCTGATGTTAGTTCGGGCAAAGTATTACCCTTTTCAAAATTTGGTGATGCTTCTTGAATGGTGCTTTCAGAATACTCTGAGACAAATGCATCTGTTTTTTGAACATCTGCTGGGACAAAAGTATTCTCCATGTCTTTTGTTGATTCATTATCAGTATCTAAAACAGAAGTTATCATGTGAACTGAATTTTTTTGTTGTAAAACACCCGGCTCTTGGTTGGCAATATATGACAAAGACATATGTTTAGAAATGGATTCAACATCTGAAAGTGATTGGCTTTGTAAAGGGCAAGGTTGTTGTGAAGGGATAAAGCATGCTGGATCCTGAGCAGAAGAATTTCCTAGCAGTTCAGACTGGTGCAGAGATAAAAGATCAGTATCCTGTTCTTTGAATTTTTTGTTTTCAGAATTACAAAAACCCTGACAAGAGGATTCTTGATCAGGTATACTAGAATTTGGGCAGATAAAGTCACTTGTGCTTAATGACTCCAGTCTATCAACAGGACCCTCCCATGATTTATTTTGGATCACACCAACCTGATTAGACGGCTCAAAATGTACAGGACTTTCCATTAGAGTGCTTACTGGAGCAGTACTTTTGATAACATTTATATCAGCTGAATTATATTTGCTATTTACAGATCTAGTTGGAGAGGCTGCAAAACTGGAATGCATGTTAGACATATTTGAAAGGTCTCTTTCAGGCACATTTGAGGACACCTCAGGTTTGGGAGAAGGACATATAACTCTTGGCACAGCTAATAAGCTACCTTGATTGCTTTCTTCTGATATTGTTTGGAATTGTTTTGTATGTTCACAAATAAGAGATGGCATGCTACATCTTCGAACTTCTACAGTAGGTCTACCCTCATTTATAATTAGTTTAACGTCTTCTACAGAGGATGACCTGAGATGGGATGTTGGTAGTCTGTTTGCATATGGTGGTTTAATCCGCTCTGGCAGTTCAGCCAGGCTATCCAACTCCCTTTCATGGAGGGCAGGAGATTTGGCAATTGGCAGAAAAGGTGACTGGGAAAAGGACATTTGGGAATCAGAACCCTCTAACATAAAGTCAGAGTCATATTCAATGGGAGGCCTTGGGGTTGTCACTGTGGTATGGCAGGAATCTTCTGAGCTAGCAACCGAAATCATGGATACAGATCTAGAACTGAGACCCGGCTTTTCACTTTCTGATCTAGGAGACCTGTTTAAGCTACTATCTGAAATAAAAGACGACTTCCCTAAATTCATTATATTTTTGGTGTCAACAGATTGTGATCTGTTACTCACAGCATCTTTAGATAGTTTCTCCTTGGTATAAGAATCAGTCAACTCTGAACTCTTTGATCTAGCAGGTTCTTTATTTTTAGATTCTGCTAGTACATGCTTTGTTTTTTCTTTATCTTTTATTTTAAGATCTAAACAATTACGGTTTCTCAACCGTTCCTTTTCTTTTTGTTTTATTTTTTCCTTATGCTTTTTATGCCACTGTTCTATTTCTAGGTCTTTAAGGCTTAGCATTCTTTCAAAACTTGTCTGCATTAAATCATCATTCACTAACCTCTTTTCTTTAGGTCGAGTATCTTTTGATGTTGGTGATGACTTAGGTTTGGGCTTATCTGTTTCAGATTTTAATTTGAGTAAACTATTTAGTTGAATTTTATCTTTATGTTTGTCTCGTTCTTTGTATCTGTCTATATCTTTATCTTTTTTATCTCTTTCTTTTCCATCTGGAGTTTTCAAAGGTTCATCTTTTGTTTTTTCTTTAAAGGAGAGGGTTTTTTCATGTTGTGCTTTACTACTGTCTGCTATACTTGACTTTTTCTCTTCCTGTAAGTGTTTGGAGTTAGTTATATTTACACTTTCCTTATCTCTAGATTTTTCCTTTTTATCAACCTCCCTGTCTTTTTCTTTATTTTTGCCTTTTTCTGACTTTGTATATTCACTGCTATCTGATTTAGCTTTTTTCTCCATCAAGTGCTTTTCTTTGCTTTCTGCTAAATGTCTCTCTTTTTCAGGTTTTTCTTTGTCATGTTTTCTATCAATCTTTTCTCTACTCTTCTCTCTGTCATCAGTTTTTTTAAGAATAGTAACGTTTTTAATTTTCTCTCCTTCTTTATGGCATTTCTCTGGGTGATGTGAATACAGCTTGTCCTTTTCTTTTATTCTATCAACAGATTCATTAAGATCTAATTTATCTTTCTCTGACTTATGGTCATGTTTCACTTTTTTCTCTTTTTCAGAATTTTTTCTATCTGTTTTCTCAATGTCTTTTTCTTTAGTTTGAAGTCTTTTCTCAGATTTTTCCTTACTTTCTCTTATATGCTTTTCTTGTTTTTCAATGTCTATTTCCTTTTCTGTATATTCCTCTTTGGCAGTTACACTCAAAGAACTGAGTTCTGTTTCTTTATCTGTCAGTACATTCTCTCTTTCTTCTTTTAAATCTTTTATTTTTTCCTCCTTCAAAAATTTCTCATTTTCTTTTCTAATCTTTTCCCGTTCTTCTTTAAAATTCCTCTCTTTTGAGATATGCTTCTCCTTGGTTGATTTATCATCTTTTATGTGTTTTTCCAACCTCAATTTTTTTTCTAAGGTTAGGGACTCATGTTCCATGTTTAAAAATAGATCTTCAGTTTCATCACTTTTAAAAAAATTCTCTTTCCAAAATTCTCTATCAAATTCCACACTCCTCTGCAGCTCTTTGGCACCATCCTTATTTTTGTATTTTTCCTTTTCACCTTCAATTTCTTTTTTATGCTTTTCTTTTTCTCTGTGTTTCAATTTATGTTTTTTTAATGTTTTACCCTCTTTATCTATTTTTTTCAGTGTGCAATCTGAATTTTCAAAAGTTGGACTATGATCTTCATCCTTTATTTTGGCATTTGATTTTTCACCAAATTCTAAGTGGAAATCTTTCTGATGTTTGTTTTTTTCTTTATGCTTACAAGATTTTACACTTGAACTTTCTGGCAAGAATTCAGGTTCTGTGTTATCATAACGTACAAGATCAGACTGTAATGACATTTCAGAACTTCCTGGTGATAAACATGTTTTAGTATGTTCTTGTTTTAGTGGTGTTGACTGCTTTTCAGTTAGTCCACAAGAATGTTTTGGAGATTTACCAGTGGAAATATGAAATAAATGTAATGAAGTATCATCTTTTGGGCTAAAAGATTTCCTAAAATTCCCCTCTTCTCTGGACTTGTCTGAACAATCCAATGCAGTATTAACCATCAAGTTTGTTATTCTGGAATTTTCCTTTCCTTCTTTTTCTTGCTTCAGCTCTTGGTTCTCTTTGTTTTTGTTTTGGTTCTTTAATTTTCTTTTAACTTTGCCTTTTTGTTTGTGTTCATTTGAAACTACATATTCCTTTTTGGTTTGTAGATCAGAATTTGATGTTTCAGGGACAGAACATGAAGTAGAAGTCTTTTTGTTCTGAAGAATTTCTTCATCTGAACTTTCAGAACTTGAATACAAAACCCTAGATGGCTTCTGTTTTTTACCTTTAAATGTTTTAGGATAGAAAGCTTTTTCCTGTTTTGAAAATATACTATTCTTTTCTACTTCAGAGTCATTCTCTTTTCGTAGTTCTTTCCTAAGAATATGCCTATCATCAATCATTTTATTTACTTCTTCTTCATCATCATCTTTGAACTCATACTCATCAAGGGCAGATGGAAGAGGTGCTTTACTGGGAATTATTTGTTTACTTTCACAGATGAGAGAGTCTTTCTCGGTTTCAGAGTCAATATTTTCATCCACACTGGAAGGATTTACAGACCGAGCCTCTTCAGAATCTAGAATAAGAAAAAAAAAATCTGTTATTGGCCAAAAGACAACTATCAGAAAAAAAGAATGAGAGAAAACCATAACATACACAGTAAATATTTCAAACAATTCAAAAGAAAATAATTTCAGATGTATATGTGAATAATGCAATAGAAATATGTAAGAATCCTGCTACCACGTTGTGGAAATAACTTTATAGAGAATCTATAGAGAAACAGTTTTCAATAAATATTTATAAAGAAAGTGCTGCCAGGCATACAGTGCCAGGATGAAAAGATCCCAGTTCCTGCTTCAAGAGGCAACTGCATTCCTATTTGATATGACAATTGCTACAAAAGGCAGGAGATACTAGGTCTAAAGGGTTAACTTGGGAAAGTCTGCTTGGGAGAATTGGAGAATTTAGGAAGGTTTCTCAGAGAAATAAGCAGTGCTGAAGGACAGTGCTACTAAGCTGTCCTAAGCATAACCACTGCTGTGGGAACTGGGGTTGGCAGTTTATATCCAAACCCAGCAGGTCTACCACAATCTCTCCCTAGTTAACCAAAAGCAAAGAAGAACTCCAAGAAGAATGCTGTTTCCCATCAACTTTGGGAGGATACAGCCTCTAAAGGCATGTGGTCTTTCTCACTCTTGTGGTCCAGTATGTCATGGCTGGCCCCCTTTTTGGGCCTGCTTACCACCATCTTCTTTATCCTTTTAGTGGGACCATGTATCTTCAAAATTCTAATTAAGTTTATTAGTCATGCGGGGTGTTTTTTCATCCAGTTTCAACCAGGATGCCAGACCAGTCTTCCCTCAACCACAACAGAATAGCCAGAGAGATTTACGCCCTGTCAGGCAGGGACCACTGTCCTAACCAGCAGGAAGTAACTACAGAAGAATGACTATCGCCCCTCAGCACCCCCTTAAGAATAAGGGCGTGAACTCTCTGTGGGGGTAAGTTGAGGCAGGTTAGTACAGGGAAACGAGGAGAAGATGAGCCACAATATGGCCAACAGACAACATGGCCACGAGACCCGGCCTCGAGGTCCCAATTGGGACTCTTTCTGGGGCCGAGGGGAGGCCCCGGATATTCCAAACTGGCCTCACCATTGGCCCCCCACCATTGGTAGGGTAACCAATAACAGCTGGGGCCCCTCCCCTTAGCATTAACAAGGGGAGAATAGTTAATAGCTTAAAAGTTGACCAAACAAGCTAAATCTCACTCTCTCTGCCTGGAGGAACGTGTATCAATTCTCAGTGCATATTTCCGTCCTTCTCTACCATTTCTCAGCAAGGTCTGTTCTTTCCCCCCATTTCCCAATAAATTCTTTTTACTGGCCTAACTTAAAAAAAAAAAAAGTAGTGCTGAATCTGAGGGATAAAGAATGTATAGGAGACATACTAGAATGTTTTCTCCTGAATGATAACAAATATATAATACTAATATAGGGTGTTAATAATTGGGTGGGTAGGGGGAAAATACACCAAATGTTAAGATGTGGGCTATAGTTAGTAGTACTATTTTGACAATGCTTTTTCATAGTTTGTAACAAATGTTTCACAACAATGCAAGGCATTGGTGGTGGGGAGATGTATTGGAGCCCTGTATGACGATATGCATGTTTACTTTGTAAACTCACAAATTTTACTATACATTTATTGTTTACTATACATTTATGTTCATGTATGAATGATATACATCAATAAAATTTTATTAAAAAAAAAAATAATGTACAGGAATTTCGGGCAAGATTTAAGGGCAAGAAAATAACAATTATAAAAAAAAGCAGCTCAAATCACAGTACGTATACAATTTCATATTTGTTTTATCATTTAATAGATTGTGAACATTTTTCTTTGAAGTTACATTTTCTTGATCACTATTTTTAATGGCTGCATTACACTGAATTATTATGTAATCATTTAAACTGATTCCTCTCCTGAGGGGACATTAGAATTGCTTCTAATGACTTGATATTACAGATGTATTACTATTATCATCAGATAAAAATATTTTTTAAAAGTTCGCTAATTTCATAGGCATAAAATGGTATCATGATTTTGTTTGATTTTTTGATTACTGAACTGGTGTAGCCCATTTTTCCATGTAGTTCCTTCCATGTAACGTCACTTTAAATTTACTTAGTCTATTTTCTTCTGGTCTTTTTGGGGGCAGGGGCTATGCTTATTAATATATTACTTTAATTATATTGTACACATACTTTTAGAATATTTTTCACCCAACAGTTCCATCATAGAGCTTACCATGTTTGAATACGCACATTAAAGATTTAAATGCAAATTCTTTTAAGGGTGCCACACACATACATATATTCTGACAGGCATGGGTTTGTGTTCTAGATTCATTAGGTGAAGGAAGGTAATTAAGCAATACTCTCCAATGCATATGTCTTTTTTCCCCTAACTGCTCATTTTAAAAGATCCTACTTTTAAAAGGGGAAAAAAGTAAATACTGAAATAACTAAGTAAGTTAGCATTATGATAGATAAAGCCAATGATGAGAATTTAAATAACATAGGTGAAGGATAACTCATCAGGTTCATTCTCCTGCTAACAAGGTAGTACACTGTCATCTGCAATGGCCTTCATTACTCTGAGTCTGGTCTGTGGACATTCAGCAAAAACCACTCCGCTCAATTATGCCATTCCAAGAGTAGATAAGGCCAAAAGTAATATCATTTTTCTTTTCTAAGTATCCCCAACCTTTCTCATCTACTTTGACAACCCAGGACAACCTGGTCTTGGAATAGTGGGGAAGGAACTACAAATGTTTGCCTCATCTTTCATAAGATGATTGTTATAGTGAAAAAAATCACTGAAAATCTCCAAAACCTCAAATTTCTGTAGTCAGAAATGGTCAAGGCTACCATATAATGTTATTTCCAACTTAATTCTAAATTATTAAATCTCTAGTGTTCATTTCTTTACTAAATTTGAGTATTTAAAAACTATATAAAACTACTTCTGACAAAATGCTCCTTTAAAATTTTCTAATGTGTATTATCTCAATTTATTCTCAATAATCTTATTTGAGACACAAGGAAGGAAAATGTGAAATAGAAAGCTTAAGCAATCACAGAAACATTTCATTAAATCTTTCATTAAAGCATTTTAGAAAAATGCAAAATAATTAAATGGCACTTTATTGATTAAAAACATTTCATAAATTTGGAAGTTGCTCTTAAACATCTCAAGGTACTTTCAGATATTTGCAATTTTAAAAACAGCTCTGTTATTGGAGATCTCTATTGTCCTTAGGCTTTACTTTTTTCCGATTGAGACTACCATAAATTTCCATCCTTTCTTGTATGTTATCCAAATGGAGGAACAACCAAACAGTGCCGTCTCCCTTGTACGCACTGTCTTCCACTCTTTGGAAGATCTTTTTACAACTATAAAGTAGGCTAATAGAACAACAGGCATGAAGTATTTGCTGTGCTTTACCAGGAGTCTTATTTTTTTGGTGGCTTAAAATCTCAGACACTAAAATCTCAGTTTCATAGTAATGTAAACTTTAATGCAGAGACAGCCTTATATAAAAAATACATGTTGGTGAAGTGTCTTTATGCTCCTGTATTTGTTAACAAATTAAATTCTTACACAACTGAAAAAAAGTATATAAAGTAAATCTCTCCTCCAAAATAACCAGCAGAGAGTGTTTTGACTTCTCATGTTGACATATGACAAAGCAATTACATTTCACTTGCCTAATAAGAAAGCCAACAGAGGGTGGATTTAAAAACAATTGTTTGAAATATGTGTAGAAGGGTGTGTGTGGATACCAAGAAGCCAAAGGATGGATCATGCCATTTATTAAGCTACTGTCTCTCGGCTCTAACCCACCATTCTGTATTTAGCTTGAGATGCTGGGTCTGGCACCTGAAAACCGCATTTCTGCTTTGCTAGTAGGCCCTAGCCAATACTTGGTACTGGAGGGAGATGGCAAGGATATGGGAGGAGGAAATTTGCTCCTTCCTTAGTTTCCTGTGGATTTCCTGTTCCTGGGGGTATCACACTTGGTAGTAGCGGAGCCTGATTCTCAACTCTTCCTGAGCCAGTCTCAATCTGCCAGTGCCCCTCTTTGGAGTTTGGGTACCAACCAGTCTCAGGAGTTTCTCCTCCATGCTCAGGCACCCAGCAGCAGCCAAGCAGCATCCCCTCCTCAGAGGTCTGAGTTTCTGCAATACGGGTCCCCTCCTCCAAACTTCTAAGTTTTAATAAGTCTAAACTCTTCCCTTTGTTTCCCTAGCCCTATGGGTAGGTACAGCTTTCTGTAATTGCTAACTCTGTGAAAACTTCATGTTCTCTCTCGTTTTGCTTCTTCAGTTACCTAGCTAATAATCCTTTATATAATTTTTTCTCTCTGTTCAAATAAATAGTGTAGTTTCTGTTTCTTGATCAGACCCAAACTGATCTAGTTCTCCCTCTTTATTCAAGAATCCTCCCATCACAGTTGTCTTGCTTTCTCTATAAGCCCTTGACAGGTAAACTTACGCGTGCCCAGTTTTTACCGCTACCTACTTACAGCTTTCAATCAAGCAATATGAAATGTAATAAAAACAGTTTTGTACATCCCTTTGTAATTATGCACTCATCACCTCTAGTAATTTACCAATCTCTCCTCCAGACTGTCAGTTTTTAGAGGACAGGGACCATGTATAACCATCCGTGTATCCCTAGTAACTGATGCAGCACCTGGCACTGAGTAGGTGCCCAATAAAGGCAGAAATTTTTTAAAAATTGTTTTAATTATATTAATGATTATACATTCTTAGGAAACATAACTCCTATTCTGTTAATGCCTGATATGGGTGATGATGGTAAAAACTAAATATATCAGACCCTAAACTTAATGAACTTATTAAGTCCAGGTCTCTATCTCCCAATTCTCTGAGACTCACCTGACTAACCGGAAACTTCTTGGGCTCCTCTAAATCACATTAAACTCAGAATTGAAAACATTTAACTCATTCTTTCCCTTCTATAACTGCTTCCTATTGCTGCTTAAATCCAGTATTCCCAACCTCTGACATAATCAATCCAGTTACTCCTACTTAAAGAGCTCTGAGCCACTTCAACTCTCTCAATCCCTCAATTTCTAAGCTAACTGCTCAGAATTTTTATTTCTGGAATATCTCTTAAATCCATCTTTTTTCTACTCCTATTGCCACTGTCTCAGATCAGGTTCTCATCACTTCTTACCTAGAGGTACAGAATAATCACCTGAAACCACAATGTGGCCAGCACTACAGATCATATTGAGTGGGATGGCGACCACTTACTTAAAATAATAGTTCTGAAGACAGAGAGTTGGACTAGAGGCAGCAGTAATTTCTTTCTTTCTCATGAGAAAGGGTACATACCCAGGCTAATGGAAGCGGGCAAGTGTGTGTGATCAGTGTAAGAACAAAGATTATGTAGTTCCCCTGACGCAATGTCCCATTCCCTCCCTCCCCAACTTTACCCGTCTCCCATTGGCTGGGAGCTGTGGGCTTACAATCTTAAGCACATAAACTAACCCAATCACAGAGTGATGCATTTACTGATGTGGGTTGCAGGGAAATGAGCTACGTTTTGCTTGTGTGGGAATGTGGGGCGTAACTTGCTGTGATTAAGAATTGAACAAGGGGAAGCGGGTGTGGCTCAGTGGATAGAGCCCCCGTTTACCATATGGGAGGCCCGGGTTCGCGCCCCGAGGCCTCCTTGTGAGGGCACGCCGGCCTGAGCGGTGCGGTGGGCTGATGCAGCAACCTCACAGCAGGAAGCGGCTGTGGCGCAATGGATAGCGCACCCGTTTACCATATGGGAGGCCCGGGTTCGCGCCCCGAGGCCTCCTTGTGAGGGCACGC
>JAQZBX010044224.1:0-12510 GCA_029593785.1 Cabassous unicinctus
ATTGTGGAACACTTGTTACAGATTATGAGATGATATCAGACTATTACCACCAACCATGGTCCATATCATACATTTGACACACTTTTTCCATGCTCCCATCGTTATCAACACAGTACATCTTTGGCATTCATGCATGAATATTACAATATTGGTGTTAACCACAGTCCATAGGTCACACCAATTGTATTTTTCCCATGTTTCTCCATATTCCCACCACCCTGCAATAGTGACGTACATCCACTCTAGCTCACAGAAGGACACTCTTGCATCTATACCATCAACCACAATTCTCATCCATCTCTGGGTTCACTGTGTTGTTCAGTCGCTAGATTATTCTCTAGCTTTCTTTCAATTGATATTTACATCCCTAGACTACCCTTTCCAGCCACAATCCCATTTACAAACCAGCTGCTACTCAATATAATGTATTACCATCAACTCTATCCATTTCCACACATTTACAATAAAGTTAATTAAAACTTCTACATACATTAAGCATCGCTACTCCTTCACAGCCTTTCTCTTAACTCCTAATAACCTATACTCTTGGTTTCAACTTCATCCTAACCTAAACTCAGTGATAGGCTCCTTCTTCCTGTCCCGTAGGGTATAATCTGGAAGGAGAATACCCTCTGCCTTTTCTGCGTACTGCTTTGCTTGATCTTCCCAGGAGTGAATGTACACTTGATGGCCCAGATGGCTTAGCCATTCTTTGCTCAAGGGTTCAGGCATAGTTCTAAAGCCACTTCGAATCAGAGAGGGAGACTAGCTGTGGTTTTCCGTATCTAGTGACATGGCTTCCTCCCCTGTCCTGATGGTCTTTCAGCTCCCCCAGGTTGCCTCTCTCTTACCCTTCTCTCTGCTGTGCCTAAAAGCCGAGAGCCGTGATTCCTCAGGAACCATCATTCTCTACATGAAGAAACCATGATACCCTTGCCCACAGGCACTTTCTTGTGTCTAGAAAGTTCTGCACCTTGGTCACCTGCTTCACGGCAACAGATTTTCTTCTTCTCCCATTTTTGTCTGACTCTGGCCTCTGGGGTTAGAATTTAATAGTGTTTTATCAGACTACATGCTTCATAAAATAAAAAATCGTTATAAAAGTAGAAGGAAAAAGATTTATCAGTTCATTCTTCAACCCCACGTTGAATGAATGAATTGCTTCAGACACCTATAAGTTTATGTGTGTATGAATCACTCAACCTTGCAGAAAGCAGGGCAATTTTTGATGCCAGTAACTGAAAACAAAAATGACGGAAGAAAGAAATGGAAATCTATTTCTGAATTCCAAAGGTGTGATATATGTAATAGAAAGATAAAATAATTTGACAGTCATGGGCATTTCCATTTAAACCAAACCAAAGCAAAACAAAGCAACAACCACAGAAATACAAAATAAAATAAAATAAAAACTCAGCTTTTTATTGGGTTCTATTCATAGAGGCTGACTGAAAATGCCAAGAGGACCATATCACTAAAACACTCTCGGTGATAACACGAGCCCGAAATAGGTATAATGGTGATGTGGTAGGAAAAAATGGAACCAGGCAGGAGTCAGCCACCCACAGATAAGCAAATAAAAACAGTAGAGAGGAGGGGTGGTCCTGTAAAGGCCGACTAAGCTAAGGCCATTTGTATTTACTGGGCAAAGTTGACCATCAGTTGTAAAGATTTAACTTGACATTAAGTATTTATTCACAGAAAATAAGTTCTAGCCCAGTAAAAGTTAGTTGGATGACCACATTTGAAACCTATTCCCTACCCCTCTGTAAAAATGTCAAATTTCAGAAAAGCACAGTTTAGAAGGGCAGGGAGATGGCATGAGGGGCCAGTCCACCCAATGAATAAACCAACGAATAAACCAATGAATAAACAAGAGGAAGGAAAAGCCAGTGGAAAGCTTAGGAATAGGCTGGCAGGGGCAAGAGGTAAAATGATCATTTATACCACACACTAACCCTATAGTGAATTGGGAAACTTCCCAGGGATTCCTAAACGAAGTGAAAAGTGTTAGAAAGAAAGCATTTAATTTACACACATTTAAGGTGAGAGTTAACATAAATATTAAGAAATGTTATCTCAAAGACAAGCCCTCACTTAACAAAACGACAGGGGAACTCGGCATGGAATTTGTTGACAGAAGAGGCAGACGTGGCTCAGAGTGGAATGAATTATTTGTCTCCAGTGCCAACCAGCATGGCCAGAGGGCAGGCGACAGGCATACATATAATTTCCCAAGGGAAGAAGAACCAGATTGGGCGGGAGACCAGAACCTGAGGTCATGAAATTTAAAGTAGCCAAAGTTAAGAGCAGGAATGATCGATCTCAAATGCCAGGGGAAGTGAAGCAAAAAATGAAAGGACACGACACATTTTCAAACTATGGTCTAAAAAGAGTAGGCGTTGGGGACGTGTGCCCTTGCTGTGCCCTCTGCCTGGCATGCTCCCCACCCCAGAGAGCCGCGTGGCCCCCCTCGCACCTTCAGGTCTTTGCACAGTGCTGCCTTCTCAGTCGGGCCTTCTCTGCACAACGTGCATGAAATGGCAGCTGCTGCCCCCGACCCCCAGAAGCTTTACCCCTCACCTGCTTTACTTTTTGCATGTGCTCTCAACACTTAGCCACCATAGAGTTTCTCCCATTCAGCGGGCTGCCTATTCACCTTCTTGATGAAGTCCTTTGAATCACAAAAGTGTTTAAGTTTGAGGAGGTCCCATTTATCCATGTTTTCTTTTGTGGATCATGCTTTTGGTATAAGGTTTAAGAATCCAGGACCTACCGCCAGGTGGGAAATATCTTTTTATTGAGACTCTATTTCTTATACATTTTCACTTTTCATGTGTTCTTGTCAGTTGCTTTATAAAAGAAACTGGGACGAGTACTATGGCCACATGTGCATTTGCCTTTTGCTGGCGACAAGTTCCTATCCATTACTTGATTCTGTGTAAAGCCATGGCAAACATAGGCTGTTGTTCCCTGCACCCCATGTGTATGTAAACAGTCATACATGCACCAGCCACCCCTGCAGAGCCTGGCTGGTGAAAAGGTCACCCGTGGAGCAAACCTACATTCTGCTTTGTGAGCCAAGCAACAGATAATTTAAAAATAGTTCTTAGAGGCAAATACTAGTCAATAGAGACCAGTGCTATCCAGTAGAAATAGTGTGGGCCACATATGTAATTTCCCCAATAGCTACCTTAAAAAATAAAAAAAGAAGCAGGAGAAAATGAATTGTAATTTATGTATGTATGTGTGCAGTATATATTCATTTGACCCAGTATATCCAAAATACTATTGTTTCACCATGTAATCAACATGAAAAAGTATTAATGACATATTTTATCTTCTTTTTTTTATACTAAGTCTTCAAAATTCAGTGGGTATTTTACACCTACCACACATCTCAATTCAGACGAGCCACATTTCAAGTGATTAATAGCCACGTAGCTAGAGGCTCCCATATTGGTCTGCACAGCTATGGAGTTGCACAGAAACATATTACTATTGCCCATTCCACACCCCCACCTGAAATTGTAGGAACAAAGGAAAATTCTGAAGTGTTCTTCTTTGTTGACTAAAAATAGCAGAAATGAGAGCTTCACAAAATGATATGAAATGGTTGTGTCCCCTAATCCATAGTAAAGGTCTATGGATTTACTGGTGAAATAGTATTTGCAGTTTTGTGATATGTGGCAGTAAACAGCGCTGTATAAGTCATTTACTGAGACATTTATTGACTCAAATATCCATTAGATTAAGTTTATCCAAATCTTCAACTGTCTTTGAAATCTTTTGTCTGACACCAATTTCTGAGAGGTGTATTAAACTCTACCAATAAGAAGGCAAACTAATTCAATTCTTCTTGAAATTCTGAAATTGTTACTTTAATATTCTCAAGCTATATTGTTAGATACCTACAGATTTAATATTGTTATCTCTCAGAATGCTTTTGGCCTTAAAGTCTATTTAACTGACATTTATATAGCTACATCAGCTTATTTTTGGCTATTAATTACCATTCCCCTTTCCTTTTCCTTTCAACTTTCTTTGGTATTATATATACTTTTAAAAAACAACTTTATTGAGATATAATTCACATATCATAAAATTCAGGCACTCAAAGTATATAGTTCAATGTTTTTAGTTTAATATATTAGCAATGTTGTACAGCCATCACTCTGTGAGTTCAAAATCATTTTCATCACCCCAAAGGATACCTTTCATCCATTAAGCAGTCACTCCCATTCCCTCCTTCTCCAAGCCCCTGAAAACCACTAATCTACTTTCTGTCTCTAAACATTTGCCTATAATCTGTACATAATAGAATGATATATGGTTTTCACATAAATGGAATCATATAATATATGACCTTTTGTGTCTAATTTCTTTCACTCAACATGATGTTTTCAAGATTCATCCATGTTGTAGCATGCATCAGAACTTCATTCCTCCTCCAGCTGAGTAATATTCCATTGTATGGGTTTACTATATTTTGTTTATCCATTTGTCAGTTGATAGACATTTGGGTTGTTTCCACCTTTTGGGCGCTTATGAAAAATGCTGCTGGGAACATTCATATAGTTTTCATGTGAACAGATGTTTTCAATTCTCTTGGGTATTTTCCTAGTACTTCCATGGTCTTGTTTTCTACATTTACATCTTTGTCCATCTGAATTAGATTTTGGTGGAAGGTGGTCATATCAGAAATTATAATAGAGGGGTATGGAAAAAATATGTCAAATGTACACTATGGACCATAGTTAGTGGTAATAATATGATGATATTATCTCATAATCTGTAACAAATGTTCCGCAATGATGTGGTGTGTTGGTGAAGGGGTATTACATGGGAATTCCACACATGTGCATGATTCTTTTGTAAGTTCACAACTTTTCTAATAAAAATATATATTTAAAAATCAAATAAAAAAAAGTTAAGTAGTTTAGAATAATATTTGACCTTATTAATATTAAGATGAGTAGCATGGTCTTATTTAGTAATAGTACCCAGATGACTGGAGAAAGTTCAATGTAAAGCTAGCTTCATAATGTGCAGGGCCCCTTACAAAATGAAAATCTGGGGTCTTGGCCAGGGGTGAGGAAGTCAATCTGCCCTTTCCATTGGCCCACAACTCCCACCCATGACAAAGGGGCATCCTCCTAGGGCTTGCAATCTCTGTACCAGGACGCACTTGGTACCTGGGTTGAGGAGGAGGTGGACAAGAGGTCCCCACTGAGTTACCAGCTGAATGCCCTATGGCACTGCCTGCCCTGGCATAGGGACAGTCCTTCCTTGTTCCATCCAGAGACACCACGGGGCATATGCCTGATCTCAACCCTCCCTATGCCCATGCCCAGTACTCCACTAGGGGTGAAGGGTGATGGTGGAATGTGGGCCTCCTACAGCAAGGTGGGGAGGCTGGCAGGGCCCAAGGTGCCAGGGAGCAGGGAACAGGTGGCTGAGAACCCATGATGGAGAGAAGGTAGGAGGCAGGACCCTGCGTGAGCCAAGGCTCCAATCTCCTCTTCATGCTCTATTGTCTTAGTGAACTTCATGCTCTAATGTCTTAGATTCTCGGCTACTAAGACAAATACTGCACAGTGTACTGGCTTAAACAACAGGCATTTATTGGCTTACGGTTTTGAGGTTAGGAGGCGACCAAAATCGAGGTGTCAGCAAGATGATGCTTTCTCCCTAAAACCAATGGTATTTTGGGGCTGGCTGCTGGCAATCCTTGGCTTTTCCATCACATGGCAATGCACATGGTGGTGTCTTCTCCTTTCACTGCTGGGTTCCCTTGAGTTCCAGCTTCCGTTCCTCCCTAATGGCTTTCTCCCTATGCCTCTCTCTATAAGGCCCCCAGCAATAGAATTAAGACCTATACAGAGTCCACTGGGCCACACCTTAACTGAAAATAGCATCTTCAAATGTCCTATTTATCATGGGTTCACACCCGCAGGAATGGATCCAGTTTAGAACACATTTTTCTGGGTTACATAATTCAATGTACTACACCAAAAATCATAAAATCAAAGATAAAATTTATAAGAATTTTAAGACGATGACCTAGAGTTTTAAACCCCACGTAAGGTTCAATATAATCTCTTAAATTCTTAACATACTTTAAAAACCGGAGGAGAATCTGGCTGTTTATATGAAATGAAGCATGGCGCTGAACATTGTGCATAAAGTGCGTTTGAAGTGTAGCTTTGTGCTGCCTCTGGTTAATGCCATCATCAGTGACTTTTACTTTATTCTTTGTGCTTTTTCGTGCACCTTCCAGGTTTTCTAGAATGAATATGACTTTTGTAATTAATCAGCCCCAAACTTATATAAAAATACTTGACTTGGTGTTATTTTTTTAAATAAGCTTAATATGTTATTCTGTCTTCACTTTGGGGGAGGGGGATCAATAACATATGTTAGTGCTTTAACTTTTTTTAGAAAATTCTTTTCTTTCTTTCCTCAGGTCTGTTAATATAAGATTAGCCACTGACTCAGACACTCCTGGTGTTGAAAATCTCGTCAGTACTCTCTTGCTGAATAGAAGCATCTTGGATGATTTAAACCAATATAATGTGGCTCGTAGAGACCCCGTAAGTACCTCTTCTGATCAGACTGGATATGGGATAATTATGATCCAGGGAGATTTCAACCCAGAGCATCCTGACACCTTAAGTGTAGAATCGGGTGGTGGGGAGCAGTAGAGGTGTGGTTAGAAGATAAGAACAAGAAGAGAAAAACAAGGAAATTGGGGTTTAAGGAAGTGAAGGCATCCTCCTCACTGGTGACCCCGCCTCCCTGCCCCCAAGGGGCTGGTTAGGTATCCTAAATCCCTATCATGAGGATAGAAAAACTGGACAGATCCCAGTCCTCGGAGGAGGCAAAGAGGACTTGGTTAAGGATGGGTAGCTCAGGAATCCAGGGGTGTCTGGTGCCCACCCCAGCACCACTGTATATCAGACCTAGGGGACTCCCTTTTGACACTGCTGAATGATGAGTCTGGCAGGCTGCACCCACAGGGTTTGGGTGGGCTGGGAACAACCCCGTGTGACAAAGGTCGGGTTCTATTTCTAGAATAGTAATGCATATACCTGCCCTGGTGCAAGGCAGACTAGCAGCAGTGCTTACATTAACTCTGCTTTCTTAACGAACGTGCAGTTAATTTAACCAGACACGGAACAATGGGTGGGGTTTGAGAAATGCTTAGTTACTTTTTTGATAAATTTTATTTTGAAACAATTTTATTGATGTGTAGCCAATAAATATTTTGGTGGATTTTCACAAACCTGACTACATCATGTAACCAGCATCTCTTCCAAGAAACAGATGGATACCAACCACCTCCACCTCTCCTCACCAAAAAAATCCCCCTCATCCTCTCATTCAATCACTTTCTCCCCAGACTAACACCAACTTGATGTCTAAGATCACAGATTAGTTACGCCTGTATTTGAACTTTATGTAAACGGACTCACACAGTGTGTTCTCTTACATCAGGTGTCTTTTGCTCAACAATATGTTCATAAGGTTCATCCATATTGTGGCATAACATCTTTCATTGCATGGGTATACCACAATTTATGTCTTCATTCTACCATGAATAGGTGTTTAGATAGCTCCCAGTTATTGATTCCTTTGAATAAATCTTTTCGCTAATTTTTAAGTCATAAGGAGGGAAACAACAAACACTTCAACCTAACCACCCATACACGAATGTTTAATAATGCTTATACAGCCATTAAATAAAAATATAACTGTTCTCCAGCACATACTTTTGTTTTGTTTTGTCTTGGTCTCTGTTTCTTCTGTTTTTGTTTTTTTTTTTCTTTCCTTCCTTCCTGCCCCCCCACCCCCACCCCAAGCAGTATAGGTAGAGCCCCGTTTCTCAAAGTGTTATCTATCCCTGGACATCTGTGACATGAATTTTCAGGGGACCTATGAGGTAAAAACTATTTTCATAATAAAAGTAAGAAAGTATTTTCATTTTCCGCTCTATTGATATTTGCACTGATGGTGCTAAAGCAATGGTGGGTAAGATGACAAGAGCCTTAGTGGAACCTTGGAGTGGCACCAGACTTCCCAGTAGATGTTGTCTTCACCACCACCCTGCACCCACCACAGCAACAACAAAAATAACATATCACTGCACACCTGCCAGAAAGGCTGAAATTTAAAACATGACACCCCTAAATACTAGTGAGGATGCAAAGACATCTGATCACTCCTATGTTGCTGGTGAAAATGTAAAATGGTACAGCCACTCTGTAAAACATTTTGACTGTTTCTTACAAAACTAAACATGCAACTACCATATGATCCAGCAATTGCACTCTTGGGTATTTATCCCAGAGAAATGAAGACTTATGTTCACAACAAAACCTGTACACAAATGCTCATAGCAGCTTTATATGTAATAACCAAAAACTGGAATCAGTCCAGATATCCTTCTACAGGTGAATGGTTAAGCAAATGGTGGTACATCCATACTGTGGAATTCTACTCAGCAATATAAGGGAACAACTGTTAATATGTGCATCACCTTGGATGAATCCCCAGAGAATGATGCTGAGTGAAACAAAAGCAACCCAAAAGGTTACACACTGTGTTACTCCATTTATATGACATTTTTTAAACAATAAAATTTTCTAAATGAGTAACAGATGATTCTTTGCCAGGGGCTAGGGACAGGGGCAGGGGCAGGAGAGAAGTGGGTGTGGTTTTAAAAGCAGGGGGAATCCTTGTGGTATTTGAAGTGTTCAATACCTTAACTGTGGTGGTAGGTACACAAACCTCCACAAGTGATAAAATTGATAGAGCTTAGATCAAGATGGCAGCATGAGGCCTCCCCAGGAAAGTTTCCCCTTAGAAATAGCTAAATAAAAGGACAGATTTACCTTGCTTGGTACTCTGAAGGATGATTGGGACTGAGAAATACTCCACAAATGCTGAATTAAAGGGAAAGGAAAAACAAAAACCACCACCAAAAAAAAAAAAAAAAAAGTAGGAGAGCTGAAAGTTGGGCATGCCAGTCCAGACCCATCTGCCATACTTAGTCCCACATAGCTGAAGAGACACACAAAGACAGAGCTCTGGCCTGAGAACTTTATGCCATGGTCAGTGACCACAGAGCCACCTATATTCAGGCATGGGGACCCAAGGTCACTTAGGCACAAGGCAGGTCCCTAGCAGTCAGCAATTACAAACATATAAAGTGCTTCCCTGGAGTCAAGAGCAACTCACGGGAGAACAATTGACAAGCTGTGCACACTCCCATCCCAGTTCCTAATTGCTGGTGTACCTACATGAAAAATCAGGTGTTTTTGAACACTGACCTCATGTCACTCCATGGAGTAGGATCCCTTAATGTGGAGGTTACTGGAGGAGGGAAAGATATATGAGAAAAAGGAAAACTGAGCCATTGGAAGGCAGGGAAGACCCAGGACTGAAAGCTATAGTGAATAGGTGGCCCTCAGCATGGGGGAGCAGTTGAGCAAATCATAGCTGCTAGGGAGGAAAATTTGCATAAAAGAGGAAAGAGAACAGCCCAAGACTCCTGGAAGAAGAATAGAGGAAAGGAAATCCTCTTATGGACGGAAAAGAGCCCCACATAATAGGGTACTCTTAAAAGTTGCTGCACATGCCCATGGCAAAAGGCAGGTGCAGAAAGACCTAAGAAAATCTGAACTGTTAAACACGGACTGCTTTAAAGGCTCAGTATAAATTGGACCCAGTGTTGAAGAAGAGTTTTAAAACACAGTCAATCTACAGTAAAACCCTAAGCAAGAGGGAGAAATTGAATTCCAGAGTTAGCACATCAAAATAATTAAATGCTCAGACATTAACAAACGATCACAAGCAATACAAAGGAACAGGAAAACATGATTTATTTAAGGGAGTAAACTAAAGTGTCAGAGGATATAGAGACATTGGAACAACTAATCAAAGATATTCAATCAAATATTTTAAGCCAATGTAAGGAACTAAAGGAAGATATGGATAGAAATAAACTAAATATAGGTATAGATCTAAAGGATATTAAGAAGAAAATGTATGAACAAAAAGAAGAATTAAAAAGTTTAAAAAGGAACATAACAGAACTTATGGGGATGAAAAACACAATAATAGAGATTAAAAATACACTAGAGGCATTCAGCAGCAGATTTGAACAAGCAGAAGAAAGAATCAGTGAAGTAGAATATAACAATTAAAATCATATTGGGAAGCGGGTGTGGCTCAGTGGATAGAGCCCCCGTTTGCCATATGGGAGGCCCGGGTTCACGTCCCGAGGCCTCCTTGTGAGGGCACGCCGGCCTGGGCGGTGCGGTGGGCTGATGCAGCAACCTCATGTCAGGAAGCGGGTGTGGCGCAATGGATAGAGCACCCGTTTACCATATGAGAGGCCCCGGGTTTGCTTCCTGGCGCCTCCTTGTGAGGGCAGGCCGGCTCGCGCGGCGCCTGGGCTGATGCGGCAAGACCTCACAGCAAGGGGAAGATGGGCAGACACGGAGAAGACATGCAACGAATGGACACGGCAGCACAAGCAGCAAGGGGGGGATAAATAAATAAAAAATAAATAAATAAATCTTAAAAAAAAAAAATCTTTAAAATCATATCATTGCAAGAGTAGACAGAGAAAGCAGAGGCTAAAGGACCTGTGGGACAACATGAAGCATAACAACATAAGCATTGAGCATGGGAGCAGTAGTAGGAGGAGAAGAGATGAGAAGGAAAAAGGAACAGAAAGAATATTTGAGGAAATAAAATGGCCAAAATTTGCCTAACTCTTATGAAATATAGACATGTCCAAGAAGTACAATGAAATCCAAACAGGTTAAACCCTAATAGACCTACTCCAAGACACATACTAATAAAAATGTCAAATGCAGAATATAAAGAGAGTTCTGAAAGCAGCAAGAGAAAAGTAATTAGTCACATGTAAGGCATCCTCAATAAGACTTAGTGCTGATTTCTTATCAGAAACCATGGAGGCAAGAAGGTAATGTTATGCCATATTTAAGGTGCTGAGAGAGAAAAACTGCCAGCCAAAAATTCTTAATCAGGTAAAACTGTCCTTCCAAAATGAGGGAGAGTTTAAGACAGTCACAGATAAACAAAAACTGAGGGAGCTGGTCACCAAGAGACCTGCCCTACATGAAATGCTAAAGGAAGTTCATCAAGTTGAAAAGAAAGAATAGGAGATAGTTGCTTGATGCAGTATGAAAAAGTGAAGTTCTCCAGGTAAATAGGTAAATGCAAAACCTAATAGTATGGTATCCTTAGTGTAGTATGGTGTATAGTCCTATAAAATTTAGGATACAAATGAATAAGAAATAATCACATTTCCTTGTAATGGACATACAAAATATAAAATGATAGTGTGTGATAAAAACAACACAAAGGGGAAAACAGGCGTATAGGAACAGAGACTGTGTATGATATTGCAGTTAAGTTGATATCTTTTCGAACTAGTAGGTTATAGACTTAGGTTGTTTACTACAAACCCCAGGGGAACCACAAAGTATTTAAAATATATACAAAAAATAGAAATGAGAAAAGAATTAATCAGTTACATCACAACATATCAACTATACACAAAAGAAGCCTGCAGTACAGTTAAAGAGGGACAAAAAAGATATCTGTATAGGAAACAAAGGACAAGTTGGCTGAAATAAGCCCTGCTTATCATTAATTACATTGAATGTAAATGGATGGCACTCCCCAATCAAAAGACACAGGTTGGCAGAAAGGATTTTAAAAAGCATGACCCAACTATACATTGTTTACAAGAGACTCACCTAAAATCCAAAGACACAAGGAGTTTGAAAAATGTTCCATTTGGTTGCAAATAGCAACCAAAAGAGAACTGTAGTAGCTATACTTATATTGGACGAAATAGACTTTAAGTCAAAACTGTTACAAGGACAATGAAGGACACTATATATGGACAAAAGGGTCAATCCACCAAGAAAATATAACAATCAAAAACATTCATGCACCTAGCCACAGTGCCCCAAAATACATGAGGCAAAGATTAACAAAAGTGAAGGGAGAAATAGACACCTCTACAATAATAGCTGAACACTTCAATGTACCACTTTCATCAACAGATAGAATATCTAAACAGAAGGTCAATAAGGAAGTAAAGAACTTGAACAATACTCTAAATGAACTATATGTAACAGACATATACAGAACACAGCACCCAAAAACAGCAGAATGCACATTCTTCTCAAGTGCTCATGGATCATACTCCAGCATAGACCACATTAGGTCACACAGCACATCTCTTTATGAAGTTAAAAAATTGAAATTATACAATGCATCTTCTTTGACCTTACTGGAATTAAGCTAGAAATGGATAACAGAGAGAAAACTGGAAATCCACAAATATATGGAAGTTAACATACTCTTAAACAATTGATGGTTCAAAGAGGAAATCACAAGGGAAATCAGTAACTATCTTGAGATGAATGAAAATGAGAATAAAACATCAAAATGTATGTGATGCAG
>JAQZBX010044225.1:0-21423 GCA_029593785.1 Cabassous unicinctus
CCTGCCCCAAAAATGTCCAGTGGCCACGGGCTCCACCTCACTGTTACAATTTCTTCCATTGCTTGAATCACAGTATGTCTACAACATAACACCACCAATTCCACTCTAGTCCACAGCTCCTCCCCCCATCCTGAGTGGACTTGGAAGGTGATGTCCACTCCACCTCCAAGTGAGAGAGGGCTTATATTCCATGGATATAACACTGGTAAATTTTACAGTAACACACTGAGGCATATAATTAACCTCTAGGTCACAGAGTGTTCCAATTAAACCCTCTATGCTACTCCTCAGTCCTTCTGAGATTTTCTTTTCGGAGTGAGTCTCCAGTTCCTTTATGCTAGTATAAATTCAACTACATTTCACAGCTTACAGAGACAATAGGAAAATTCCTTCATCAGAGGTTGAGAAAAAAGGTCCAAATAAGATTTGAAAGTAAGTCTTTTTGTTCTTATGATTTTTATTGTTAGTGAAGAGGAAATTGTATTAAAGTCTTACACGGAAGTTTACAGATTGTATGCATTTTCCCTCTATAGAAAACAGAGTTTTTTTTAACTTTGAAAATCAGTGGAAAACAGAAATGTTGAGTTTTGTTTCTGAAAAAGACCTGCCCTTCTCTTAGTGACTGTGGGTAAAGAAGAAAACGGAGATCAGTTATGAAAGTGTTAACTCATTATGGGCTGACTTTATCCCAGGCATTTTTCTAAGCACTCTCCATGAATTATGTTATTCCCTTTGAAAACCCTATTTCCCATTTTATATTTGGAAAATAAAAACCAAACTAATAAAATACCTTGCAACTATCAGTAGTTTTTCAACAGTATAGCTAAAATTCACATCACTAATTGGCATGGGTTTCATGAAATTCTAAATTTTTAAATATTCAATTATTGACTCCTTAGGCTTTCAACAAATTAGACAAGTCCCAGAATAATCTAATCTGCTTCATTTATTTTCTAGTTTGCAACTATGTGAAATGTTACCCCATTTTACTCAGACACTTTGTGGTGACAGATGTGATTATAGGCTCCTAGGGTCATTCAGAACCTTTGTTTGCTTGATGGAACTCTGTGCACAGAGAAAATGGTCAGGATGTTGGCGCTTTGGTGAGCCACTGGCCATATGCATCTGATCCTAAGAGCTGTCCCCAAGGCTGTGCTGAGCATTAATTAGACAGTGCACAGCTCTAATGAGGGTTGGCACATATCAGGGTTGCATGTGTCAAAATTCACTCAAGACTCCTGGTGACTCTGAGCCTCACATCTGGGCCTGGAACACTATGTGTACACCCTTTCTTACATCCCAGAGACTCTGGCGAATTGATACTATATCCTTACCTCTCTTTCTTCTTCTTCTAATGATAATTTAGAAATGTTAAAACAGATGATGAGGAAAAGAAATGATTAAACTCAGGAGATAAGGTGCTTAGAAGCAAATAGTTAAGGATATAACATGCGCAAACCACCAGCTGCTTCCAAAGAATGATCATAGGTAGTTTCTGCCTACCTTCAGGTTATTTTTCCATCAAGACCTGTCACAAGAAATCCTTATTACTTGTTGTCTTTCTCCTTCATTTTCATGCTTATGAAATGTCACATTTCCAGTGAGGTTTTCCTGATGTGCATCTTTAAAATTTCAATACCCTTTACCAAAAAATTCAATAACTTTAGTTTTTGCCATAAAACCATCTGCCATTAGAAATATAATTTTACTTAATTATTTGCAATACTATCTGTCTCTTCCCACTAGAATTTGTGAGCTCCAGAGGGAGGAATTTTTGAAGTTTTTTGTTCATATATCAACATTGCCTAAATGCACAATATCTTGAATATTAATTAATAATTATATTATGAATATTCAGTTTCACATCCACATTGACTTGAGTGGGATACAGGACCCATTATTAAAGTCATTTACAAATGGAATAAAGATGTGACTTGCTTATAGTTACTAAGCAGTTAATCTGAAGAAACATCATTGTAATCCAGGGCCCACAATTTACCCCTTTATGCAATGTTTGTTATTGCTTCTAATGGTGTTTCCTCATGTGAGAGTACAGGTGATCACAGTTTATGTTCAACTACATAGTAAGTGTATATGAGTATAGCAGTAAGCCACATAGTAGGAAATGCATACGATTAAGTGGAAGATGAGTGGCACAATTCTGTTTGGTTACAATACACTATGCAAGGATGCCATAATGTCCTTGTGTCAACTGTTTCTTATTTTTATTTTTAAGGCACTCTGTGTCTATTTATGGTCTTTCTGGGAAAAGTTCAAGTTTAACAAAACAATATATTGCAGCTGCACTTAATAAAGGAAGTTTTTAAGTAAGATAACTGAGTTGATGTTTCATATCTTTGCTCATTAGAAGTGTGACCGTGGTCCAATTATCTAATCTTTCTGTACTTTATTTTTGTCATCTATAAAATGGGAGTGATGATAGTATCTACCATCTAGTATTTTTTGAGGATAAAATCTGTTATTGCCTGCAATGAGCATAGAAACTGTAACCTGCTATGTTATTAATGATCTATGTATGTGAGCAGTAACTGTTATGAATTTACTCAACAAATGTTCATTAATTATTGTCCTTGATCAGCAGATATAGATTCAAATAGTCACCTCATTCCTGACTTTCTAAAACATATTTCATTTTAAAGTAGATAAGAATTGAAAAGGCTAGAAACAGAAATTAAGTATGAGAGGAAGAGCAAAAATAAAAGCGTCTTGAGAGAAAGAAAGAAGGCAATTAGCAAAATTTTGTGATGTGAAGAGTGCTAAAAAGGTAGAGTGAAGAGCAATACCTCTGGATGGATGCAAGCTATGGTTAATAGCTTAAATGCTAACTAGGAATAACTTCATTTACTTTTTTTATTACCACATTAGGTCATTGCTATTTACCATCCTCAAAACACTGGGTGTTTACTTCATTTAACTTGAAGATGCATTGTTCTTTTATATGACATATTTCATTTAAACAAAATGACTATGTATCTCCAGAGAACAACTAGATTAGAAACCTCTGGATATTTTGTTAAATATGATGGTCTCAGTACCTCATATATGATTTTCTGAAACTAACAGCCTGTGAATTTGCTAAAAAGCAAATTTCCCAAGAGATTGATTTGTACACTAAGGTTCCCAAAGCCCTTGATTCTCTTAAGTTCATAACAGCATACAAAGGTTAAAAGGGATTCAGAGCAGATCAAAACAAGATAGGTCATTCATTCTTCAGACATATGCCACTTTGTCCTTTCTTATTTTTTAATTCAGCAAATGAATATGTGCTAGGCAGTTGTAGCCGTTTGGCAATTTGATGTAATTATGAATTCCAAAAATATAATTGGATCATGCTTGTAAACTGATCTGTTAATCTGGGCATGATTAAGTTATGATTAGGGCGTTGACTGGGCCACATCAGTAGGGCATTGAGCCCCACCCCTTGGTGGGTGGGGGAATCAAATATAAAAGGCAAGACAAAGGACAGAGGGAGCAGTTCTGAAGTTGGAGTTTTTATGTTGGAGTTTTGATGTTGGAGAGAAGGCCCCAGGATAGAGACTAGCCTTTTGCCTGAGAGTTCACAGCTGGCCTTGTGGAGAGAAGCAAAGCCCAGAAAGCCTCATAGTCTACAGTTGACCTTGTGGAAAAAACAGAGGAGCTTAGCCCAGAGAGAAACGCAGCCCCAGGAAGAGAGGAACCCAACAAGCCTGAACCGTGGCAAATGTCGACAGCTGACTTGCTCCAACACATGGCAATGGATTTTGGTGGGAGGAGAAATTTATGCTTTATGGCCTGGTAACTGTGGACTTGTACCCAAAATAAATACCCTTTATAAAGACAAACCTATTTCTGGTATTTTGTATTAGTGCCCCTTTGGCTGACTAAAACAGCAGTCAGAGTAAAATAATGAACTAGATATTGCCCTGACATTTGAAGAATTGTTTATTGAGTCATGCAGAGGAGCAATCAACACAGGTAAATATATGTAGAAGATAGAAGCATAGAACAAAAAATAAATTTACTGTCTCATGTATGAGGGAAGAAATCAGAAATGCTTCTCAAAGGAGAAGCCTGTGTACAAGGTCTTGTACATAAACAGACTTTGACAGGCAAAGAAGATTCCATGTAAACAGTGGACATGTAGGTCACTTGTATGGGTAAATAGTGTAGGTGCAGGTGGAGGTATAGACTAGGTAGTGGTATAGTTATCAGCACAGCTAACTTATAGGTATAGGAATACACATAGAAATCTACAAGAAATTTAATACAAAGGAAAATAAAATAATGACTTAGTAGGTGTATGAAATCTGTTTATGTAGTATCCAGAAAGATATATCTTTGGATGATATGTCCAGGTTTAGAGAATTTGATTTTGACTGATATTAGCATATATTATACTTATTTGTTTTTTTTTTTTTTTTTCCTCTTCGTTTCAAGATCATAGACTCTCAGGAAATGCTCATTAAACATGGCAGTGCAATAACAGAATTCATTCTTCTGGGCTTACAGATCACCCAGAACTCCAGCCTCTCCTCTTTGTTTTGTTTCTGGTTGTTTACCTTGTTACCCTCTTAGGCAACCTGGGCATGATAGTGCTAATCAAATTGGACTCCCACCTCCAAACCCCCACGTACTTCTTCCTCAATAACTTAGCCTTTGTGGACTTGTGCTACACCTCGAGTGCAACTCCACATATGCTGACTGCTTTCTTATCAGAGAAAAAGACCATTTCCTATGCTGGCTGCTTTACACAGTGTTATATTTTCATTGCACTCCTCCTTACTGAGTACTACATGCTGGTAGCAATGGCCTATGACTGCTACTTGGCCATAACCAACCCACTGTGCTGCATTGTGAAAAGGTCCAGGAGAGTCTGCATCTGCTTGGTCACATTTCCTTAAGTCTATGGCTTCTCAGAGAGTCTGTTCCAGGCCATCCTGACCTTCTGCTTGTCCGTCTGCAGGCCAAACGTCATCAACCACTTCTATTGTGCTGACCCACTTCTCATTAAACTTTCTTGCTCTGATACTTATGTCAAAGAACATGCCATGCTCATATCAGCAGGCTTCAACCTCTCCAATTCCCTCACCATCATCCTGGTGTCCTATACCTTTATTATTACTGCCATTCTCTGAATCAAATCAACTTAAGGACAGCATAAGGATTCTCCACCTGTGATTCCCACATGATGGCTGGTACCCTATTTTATGGGACATTTTTCTGCATGTTTTTAAGACCATCAAAAGATAAGGCTGTTGAGGAATCCAAAATAATAAATGTCTTCCAAATTTTTCTAACTCTAGTGCTTAATCTTTTGATCTATAGTCTCCCAAACAAAAATATAAAGGCGCCCTTGAAAATATCCTCAGATGAAATATGTTTGCTTAGATGGCAATGCTTCCATTTTCCAATGAACCATTATTCTAAAACTTTAGCTCAAATGTCTTTCCATTCTGATGTTGAAATGTGGTGTTCTCTATGGATATGTCACTTGTGTCTCAGCATAAAGACCAGGTCCAGGGAATGAGGAGCTGCATTTTTAAATCTAGGCTCACTCCCCAACATGTGGTCCATGAACATGCAATATCAGCATTTCCTTGGAGCTTGTTAGAAATGCACAATCACATTCTGCATTCAGATGTCTGTATGAAAATTTACATTTTTATCAGATCCCCAGGTGATTGTTAAGGTTATTAATGTTTGAGAAACACTGTTCTAGGTCACAATTCCCCAATGGTATGCATTACTGTGCTCTGATTGTTTACTAATATAAACAGTTTAATGTTCTCAGTTCAGTTCCTTGAACATCCTTTATTCTCAATCCATCTTGAGGATTTTTTTTTATTGTTCATAAAAATCAAGATTTTTCACAGTACATACCAATATTTGTAAAATGATATATAAATATATATGCATATATGTATTTTCTTACATAAATGTTATTTTATATATATATATTTTTTAAAGGTGTTTAGAGAGGATTTTTAAGTAACATATCTTTCCTGACTTCTGTGTAAAAGCAGAAACTATTGTTCATGATAGTAGTTTCCTCTTTCTTTAGAAAGTACTTGTATATTGTTGGGGGAAACAACAGGAAGCGAGGGAGTATATTAGTCATCCAATGGGGTGTTGATGCAAAGTACCAGAAATCTGTTGGGTTTTATAAACAGTATTTATATGGGGTAGAAGCTTACAGTTACCAGGCCATAAAGTGTAAGTTACTTCCCTAAGCAAAGTCTGTTGCCACGTTTTAGAGCAAGATGGCTGCTAAAGTCTGCAAGGGTTCACCCTCCCTCTTCCTCTGAAGGCTTTGTGGTCCCATCTTCTTCCAATATCAGTTGCAGACTGGGATAAATTTCATCTCTCTCCTGAGGCTCGTTTTTCCCTGGGCTCAGTAGCTCTTCAGGGTCCACAAGGCCAGCTGTAAACTATCAGGTGAACTGCTCCTCTCTATTCCTGGGGCCTCTGCCCTGTCTTTTAGAACCTTCTCTCTTTCCTCACATATGTGCTTCTCTGTGTGTTTACTTCCTGGGGCTCCAATATGAAAATCTCCAAACTCTGTGTTCTTTTCCATGTTGTTTTCTCTGTGAGTTCCTGTCCCCCAAGGGGGCAACATCCTACTGACATGGCCCAATCAAACCTTAATCATTATTTAATCAAGTAAAAGTGGAACCTCTGAATCAAGTCCAATCTATTATGCCCCGAGGAACAGACCAGTTCACAAACATAATCCAATATATATTTTTGGAGTTCTTAAAAAACATCAAACGTCTACAGGGGGTGAGAATGATCATCCTTTTCTTAGAATTTTTTTATGATCTGGACCAATGAGCTTCAGGAAACCATCTCCTCCATCTTACCCTCCAGCCTAGGGAGAATAATTTCTCCCTCACCTTGATTTGAAAAAAAGTAAAATAAGGTGATGTGATAGGAAGGACTAAAATTGAGAGGTGAGGAAATAGAGGATTTGAAAGGGTAATGGGTCCTAACGAATAGAGTACATGCTTTTATATGAATATTGCTTTTATTCCTGATTATGCTAAGTTAAGTAATATTAATTCGTTCCTGAAGCAAGACCTAGAGAGATATGGTTGTTTACATGCGTCACTAGTGGGAAGAGGGAGGGAATGAAATTGCTTTGGCCTGTAAATTCTTACAAGTAAGTAAAATAGTTTTGCTTTCAGTATAGTGCATAATTTATGCTTTAAAGGGTAAATAAATGATTTTCTACTCTCCAAAATATCTAATCTTCTCTGCTCCTGCCAAATACTGACTATTGCCTAAGTTCCTTTCTTAGACAATAAAGCCTGCCATTCCACCATTAGAGAATGAACGGTATAAAATATTTTAAGTACATAAATATATATTAAGTTAAACATAAAATAACTGTACTAGGAAGGTCTCTTACTTTTTGACAAGTGACAAAATCCCCTTAAACCAGTAAACTGATATTCAGCAAGGCCACCAAGCCCACTCAACTGGGAGAGAATGGCCTCTTTAACAAATGGTGCTTGGAGAACTGGATATCCATATCCAAAAGAGTGAGAGAAGATTACCATCTCATGCCCTATACAAAAATTAACTCAAGATGGATCAAAGATCTAAATATAAGAGCCAAGATCATAAAGTTCCTAGAAAATAAGGTAGGGAAACATCTATGAGATTTTGTAGTAAGAAATAGTTTCATAAACTTTACTCCCAAACCACGAGCAACAATCAAATATAAAAATAAATAAATGGGGCCTCCTTAAAATTAAAACTTTTGCACTTCAAAGGAGTTTGTCAAGAAAGTGAAAAGGCAGACTACTCAATGGAGAAAATATTTGGGAACCACCTATCTGATAGGGACCTAATATCCAGCATATATAAAGAAATCCAACATTTCAAAAAGAAAAAGAAAAACAACCCATTTAAAAAATGGGCAATAGATTTGAATAGACCCTTCTCCAAAGAAGAAATACAAATGGATAAAAAGTACATGAGAAGATGGTCAACATCACTAGCTGTTAGGGAAATGCAAATCAAAACTACAATGAGATACCATCTTACACTAGTTAAACTGGTGGCTAGTAGAAAAACAGAGGACTACATGTGTTGGAGAGGATTTGGAGGAAAGGGAATCCTTATCCACTGCTGGTGGGAATGTAGAATGGTGCAGCTATTGTGGAGGGAAGTTTGGAGGTTCCTTGGGAAGCTGACTATAGAAATGTCATATGATCCAGCAATCCCACTGCTGGGTATATACAGAAGAATTGAAAGCAGGGACATGAACAGATATATGCTCACCAATATTTGTAGTGCCATTATAAACTATTGTCAAAAGTTGGAAGCAACCCAAATGTCCATCAACATATGAATGAATAAGTAAACTGTGGTATATACATACAATGGAATATTACACTCAGCTCTAAGAAGAAATGCAGTATTAACACACAAGATAACATGGATGAATCTTGAAGACCTTATGTTGATTGAAGCAAGCCA
This sequence comes from Cabassous unicinctus, assembly GCA_029593785.1. Lineage (NCBI taxonomy): Eukaryota > Metazoa > Chordata > Mammalia > Cingulata > Chlamyphoridae > Cabassous > Cabassous unicinctus. Next base: position 8,485 of record JAQZBX010044225.1, read on the forward strand.
AGCACTGAAGGACAAATATTTTATGACCTCACTGATACGGCTTAAGCAAATTGAGCAGACTCACAGAGCTAGAGTCTGGAAGATAAGTTATCAGGAGATAGAAAGGTGGTGAGCTAATGCCCATATGGGCAAAATCTATGATAAGGTGGAAGGGTGTTGTTGGGCAGTTGATGGGCATAAGTATGGTGCACTGATGCTATTTGGTTCAGTAGTGCTGTCTGTGAGGAGGAGTAGGGTGGGTGGGTTTGGTTGGATTATACACGGAACTGGGAGGAGGATCGGGGGGAGGAGTGGGTGAACTCTGGGGATTTCAAGTCTGTGGTTAAAGCTATAATATTAGGAATGTTCTTTTGGCAAATATGGCAGGGGAGGATTACTGTTGCAGGGTGTTGGGTGTGGGGGAATATACAGGATAGGGCACACCTGGGGCATGCTTCTGTGGAATATGTAAGTGTTCATCTTCTCTAGTGTGTTATATCAGTGGGTGCAGATACACACAATAAACAAGAAAATATTAAACTCCCATCCTGGGAAGTACTGCTATATTCTCAATCAGAGGGACAAGAATCCTTTGAGAATATAAGCAGTGCCTAATAAAAGAAAACAGACCAACATGTCAAGTCCTCAATATTATTGCAAGTAACTATGTATTTTATTCTTCAAAAATTGAAACTTAGTGGTTACCATAGGTTCTGAGGGGAGGGGTGAAGGAAGAATAGAATAGATGGAACATAGGGCAATTTTAGGGCATTAGAATTGTTCTGCATGATCTTGCAATAATGGATACAGGCCATTTTAAATTTCATCAAAACATATAAACATGTACAGTCCAAAATGTAACCCATAATGTAAACCATTGACCATGGTTAGTAGAATGCTTCAGTATTTTTACATCAATTGTAACAAATGTCTATCAGCATGTAAAATGTTATTATTAGGGGAGAGTGTTAAAGGGGGAGGACATTGGATATATGGGAATCCTCTGTATTTTCAATGGACTTTTCTGTAACCAAAAGGTTCTCTAAAGAAAAAATGAAAAAAATAAATAAACTCTGGGGGAATACATGGAAGAAAATGTCACTGTACATATAAGACAACACACCATAAAGTGATGAAAGACACAATGTTTAAAATTTTTTTATATCATTGCTTATTTTTTCTATTTTATTTTTAAAACTTTTATTATTGTTTCATTTTCTTATTAATTTTATTTGGTTATTTTGTTGGCTTCATTTTTGGAGAGGTTTTGGGTCACAGAAGGGTCACAACCGTGTCAGGAGAGGATCACTGGTGTGGGGTGTTGGTGATGTGGGGATGTATAGGGAGGGGTACACCTGTTCAAGTGTTCATGGGGCATTGTCTTGAAAGGTGGGGACCCACACAATAACTGAAAGAATTTTGAATTCCCAACCTGGGGAGTTCTGCTGTATTCTCTAATAGGATAGTAAGAATCTCCTAAATACAAAGGTAGTGCCTAGTGAAGGAAGAGAGACCATTATGCTTAGCCCTTGATATTGATTACTGTATTTATGAACTTTTTCTTGTGAAATTGAAACTTAGCTTAGTATTATATATTGCCTAAGAGTTACCTCCTGAAAGCTTCCTTCTTTGTTCCACAAATATGGCCTCTCTCTAAGCCAAACTCAACATAAACTCACTACCTTCCCCTCCCCTCACCACCACCCCCGCCCCCGCCAAGATGGGATATGACTCCCAGGGATGAGTCTCCTTGGCATTGAGGGATTATTATCAAGCACCAAATGGCAATGCATCTGGAAAAATACCTTGACCAAAAGGGGGAACTATTAAATGCAAATGAATTTTTATGGCTAAGAGATTTCAAAGTGAGTTCAGAGGTCATTCCAGAGGTTATGCTTATGCTCATCTCAGCAAGATCTCATTGACTGCCACAGTAAACAATGCCTCACATAGCTGGCTCTAGAACCATCCAGGCACTATAAGCAGAAAAAACAAGTTCAGAATTTGGCACCCTGTTATTGGGCCTTATTTTGGAATTTATGCTCTCCCGTATGACGGAGTTGTACTCATTTATAGTTTCTCTACAATTCACTCTTCTGCCCCTTTTATTTGAATTTATAATTAGCACTATTCTTGTTAAATATATGTTCCAGAGACTTAAATTTTTGCACCATTCATGTGCCAGTTGAGCCGTGAATCTCAGCAGAGTTACAACACCTACTCTCCAATTCATTGAACTAACCCAGGGAAACTAACAAGGAGATGATGATGGGCAACGCCCATCCCAAGGATAGAGAGAGTCTTCAACTGCAAGCAAGATAGTTCCACCCATCTGCTTTATGAGATCTAAGCCCCCTCTCAATTAGAAACAGAGTGGGCATCACCATCCCAAAATCCTCTAGATTGGGGAATGAGCAATGGACTAAACTAGGCTTATTATTATTCTATTATAGACTTAAAATTATTCTAGCAATGGAAGAATTTTATCATTGATGTAAAGGCCGTGGCCACCAGAGGTTCTGAGGGGAGGGAGAGGTAAGAATAGGTGTAATATGGGAGCATTTTTTGGAACATTGGAATTGTCCTGCATGACTTTGCAATGATGGATACAGGCCATTATATATTTTGTCATAACCTAAAAATTGTGTGGGACAGAGTGTAAAGTATAATGTAAAATACAGTCCAAGGTTAGTAGCAATACTTCAATATGTGTTTATCAATTTTAATAAATGTACTACACTAATGAAGGATGTTGTTAATGTGGGAACATGTGGGAGGGAGTGGGGGTGGGGCATATGGGAATCCCTTATATTTTTTATGTAACATTTATGTAATCTAAGGCTCTTTAAAAATAAAACAAACAAACAAACTCAAAACAAGGTTGTTTTTCTTTTTATGAGCATACAGTATATCTCATATCATCCAAGGTGTACGGTGCAGCTGGATCTCAGAAAACAAGTGAAATGTATCATGAGGAAACTTATGTCTCATTTTTCTATTCTGTATATATATATACAGAACATAAGAACATATATAAATATGTTGCTACAGTATATAGTAATTGAATTGTAAATACTGACCTTCTTCCCTGCAATCTTGTCCATTTCTCTCATTACTTCTAGTTGGATTTTTGCTTGTTTCCTTTACATATTCCCTAAAATTTACTTCATGCTCTAAGGGAATTAAAGCATTTTTTACTTCTTCTTTCTAATACTTATGAATTTTCTTTGTCTTTATTTCCTTATTGCACTGCCTTAGAATGACAGTACAATTTTGAATAGAAGTCATGAGATCAGATAGCCATGTGCTGTCCCCATCCCAGTGGTGAGGGTGGTGCTCATCTAACATATCACTAGGTCGGATGACATTAGCTGTAGGTTTTTCATACATGTCCTTTATCCATTGGAGCACGTTTGTTTCTTTTCTTTCTTTGCTGAAAATTTCAACATTAATGTTTGCTGAATTTTGTGAAATGTTTTCTGCATCTTTTGAAATTGTCTTATATTCTCCTTTATTCTGTTAATATGGTGAATTATGTTAAACCTATATTTTATTCCTGAGATTAAATCATTTTCCAATATTGTTTAATCCTTTCTATCTATTGATGAATTCAATTTGCTGAAATATAGTTAAGAATTTTTTCATTTATACTGAGGAGAGAAAACTGCTGTGTAGTTTTCTTTTTTGATAAACTCATTGTCTGGTTATATTAATAAGATTATGCTGGTTTCATAAAATGAGTTGAGAAGTGACAACTTCCTCCATTTTCTGAAAGGGTTTGATAAAGAAAGTGCTATTTTTTTCATTAAATATTTTTTAGAATTTTTAGTGAAATCATGATGGTCTGGAATTTCCATTTTGGGAAATTTGTATTTTGAATTTAAGTTTAAATATTCATATTTTCTACTCTTTTGTATGTGTGTTTGGATAAATTCTGTGGTCTTTCAAAGAATTTGTTTATTTATGCTGACAAATATATTCATATAAGTTTTTTTATATGTCATATTGTCCTTTTAATGTCTATACTATCTTTTCAAATTTGTGTTTTCTCTTATTTTTTCTTTTGCTGATTAGTCTGATGAAAGATTTTAAAATGTAATGAATCTTTTCAAAGAATCATTTTTTAATGTTTTTTTCATTGTGTATGCTTATTTAATTGACTTCTGTTCTAACTTCCTTATTTCTACCCTATTGAAGTGTATTTTTTTCAAAATGAAATTTTCGATAATTGATTTGAGATTTTTTTCTCATATAAGTGTTTAAAGCTATACATCCCCCCCAACACTGTATTAACTGCTAATTGCTAATTATGATACTTCAGTTTTATCATTCCGTTTGTGTATTTTCTTATTTCTCTAGTGATTTCTTCTTTAACCCTTTATTTAGAAAATTGTGGTAAATTGCCATATATTTGGGGATTTTATACATACTGTTTTCTAATGTAATTCCATTGTTGACAGAAAAGATGCTCCTTATTAAAAAATATTTTGTGACTAATTTTATGTATCAGCATATGGTCTATAATAGTGAATATTCCATGTATATTTGAAAGGAATGTGCATTCTATAGTTATTAGGTCTCATGTTTGGTAAATGTCAATTAAGTAAAATTCATTTATATTATTATTCATATAGTCCATTTCCTTATTGTTTAATGATCTACTTGTTTCAAAAGTTAGTAAATTGTTAAGATCTTCAACTAATTGAAGATCAACTAATTGGCTATGCTAATTTTTCTACTAATTGCTCTTAGTTTTTACTCACTAAATTTCAAGATCTGTCATTAGGTATACATAATTAGGATTTTTATGTCTCCCTATTGAATGAACTCCTTTTCATTAAATAATCCTCTTTATTTCTGGTAATGCTTCTTCTCATTAAGAGTATTTTCATTGATACTTATATAGCTATACTATATTTTTAAATCTTATTTATTGCACAACGTATCATTTTCCATCCTTTTTATTTTTGTATTTTGTATTTTGGTATTTATACCTGCATTTTTTGTATTTTTGAACTGCATCACTTGTTAGCATATAGCTGCTTTTAATTTTTGCAATCTAGAAATATTAATTTTAATTAGTAGATTCAATTATTTATACAATATAATTATTGCTATATTGGTATATTGATATAAATACACCAACTTCCTATTTATTTTCTCTCTTTCTCTCAATTCTTTTTTGTTCTTCTGTTCCTGTTTTCCACTTTTTCTGATATCTTTTGTCTGAATTTAATATTTTTTAATATTCCATTTGATTTCCTTTATTTTTAACTAGAACAATTTTGATAAATTTTTTTACTTCTCTAAGGATTAAAATATACATTATTAACTTATAGTTCACTTATACTTCATAATTTACCTTTTCATATTTCATTCTTATGCTTCACTATCATAGTGTAAGTATGTATCACCTTCTACCTTTTGCATTGTTTTTGATCTATTTTAATTCTACATACATTTTAAAGCCTATAGTATATTAAGGTTATTTTTTCTTGACACAGGTTCTTGTCTGTTAAGGAATTTAAAAGAATGAAAAATGATAGTTTTACCCCAAAATTTACCAAGTTTAACAATCTTCATTCTTTCTTGTTCTTGCAAATTTACATCTGATATCATTCTGCTAAAGCACTTTTTTCCTATAGGGCAAGTCTGCTGGCAACAAATTAAGTTATCATTCATTTATTGGAAGATATCTCAGTTTTAAATATTTTCTTGATGAATATTTTCACTGGGTATAGAATTCTGGGTTGATTTAATTTTTTTCTTTTTTTATGTTTTTAAAGCACTTAAAAAATGTTACTTCACAATAACAAACAAACAAACAAAAAAGACCAAAACAAAATAAAGCAATAAAAAATATTAATCTACTGACTTCTTACTACATTTGTTTGTGATAGGAAGTCAACCATCATTTGGGTCATTGTTCTCTTGTGTCTAAGTAATATTTCCCCCAAATTATCTCTTTATCATCTTTTCCAGTAATTTGAATATTATGCATCCAAATAGAGTTTCCTTTGTGTTTAACTTGCTTGGGACTTGTTGAACATTCTCATCATCAAGTTGATATTTACACTAATTTGGTAGTTTTCTGGGGTTTTTTTTCTATATCCATCATGTATATGTTAACTGATTTGTATTTTTCACAATCTTTTCTTTCTATTCTTTGGACAACTTCTATGAAGTCTTCTATCAACTCCACGAACCTTTCTTGTTCCATCTACAATCTGCTATTTAGTTCCTCTAGTGAATTTTTCAGTTCATATATGGGCTTTGTTGAGTTTTAGAATTTTTCTGTAGACCTTTTTCATTATTCCCACTGGTATTCTTCATCTTTTTAATTATTAAACTACCCAAAACATGTTTTCCTATATGTCCTTAACATATTTATAATAGCTGCTTTAGTTTCCTTTCTCTGCTAATTTCTACACCTGGATCATCTTGACATTTGGTTATTTTGACAATATTTACTTTTGATTACTTTTCACAGTTTTCCTGTTTTTTTGTGTGTGTGTTTTTTTTGACATGTTTAGAATTTGTTATTCTATGCAGGAAATTGTGAATGATATAATATATATTATCTGGAATTATGTTGCCTTCCTTATAGGAATATTGACTTTTATTTGGGCATACACTTTGTTCTGGTGTTTCGCTTTGTCCCCATGGAAGGTAGATTTTAGGTTTTGTTGGTGCATATGTAGAATAGCCCTTATTCTGGGGTGGGTTTTGCTCATAAAATGTAACCTTAATGCTGTCTCAGCTGCATGCTTGGATTATTGATAAAGTATCTCCATGCTATCTGCATCTGAAATCCAATACCTTGAGATATCCTGCACCCAAAATATCTATGTTTTCCTTTCAACAACAGAATTACTGCCTGCTAACTATGGGACATCTTGTTTATCCCTTTTCTCAGGGAGCTCAGTTCCATGTTACAAATGTTAATGTCCAAAGACAGATTTCTGACAATTTGGTCCAATTTGTTAGTTGTTTCCTTTTGGAAAAATAGTTCAGTGCTAGTACTATTCTGTAATTAAAAACAAAATTTCATTCTGTAAATTTTGATGGGCAAGCTCACAAAACGACAGCTACATCATGATAGTTGTTTGGACAACAGTGATTGTAAGGCATGTCCTGATTTCATAAATATTGACGTGTGAAGAAAAACTGTACTTCCTAGACTCCATATAATATAGCAATTTATATTTTTGAAGGAAAATCTAGAATTGAAAGTTTCTCTATGATTATAAGTTATGGGAGAAAGCATAAAGAAGAGAAACAATTTACAGTTTGGGGGCAAAGGTCAGAACATATTTCTCTTATATAGACTAAAGCAAACAAAGCATGGATACATTCATTTGTACACAAATTACTGCTCCCTGGGGAGTCAATGTCCTATATAGATAATGTGTTACACATGAATTTGAATCTTGAATCTTAAGTTGGCTATATGTAATTTGTGTAGGGGACGATTTCTTCGTTCCTTAATATTCTTACTTGTTTGGGAATAATAACATCACATCATAAGACTTTTAAAATTAATCTTATTAAAATAGTACCCCATGCAATTAAATGTATTCATTTTTACTACAAATCAATGTGTTTTAACAAATGTGTACACCTATAATAAAACCTCCACCATAATTTAGGTATAGAACTGTTTCATCACCGTTTCCTCCTCATCAATTTCTTTTTTATCTGTTTGCCAATAGGCTGTTCCCTGCATATGCAGCCTCTGGGTTTTATTTTATTTTCTGGGTTTTATTTTATTTTTTCTGTTTTAGTATTAAATATAAATGGAAGCATACTCTATACTTTCGTTTGTGTCTACCTTCTTTGGCTCAGCACAATGTTTTGGAGAATTATCCAGTTGTTTGAATTTTTCTATTGCTTGGTGGGGTTCCATTTTAAGGATATACTACAATGTATTCATCCCTTCATCTACTGTTAGAATTTGGGTTATTTTCACTTTTAGGCTTATATGAAAATGAGCTACTATATATATCTTGGTATGGACTTACAGTTTTATTACCTATGAGTGGAATTTGGTTCATACATAAAATGTAATTTTAATATTATAAGAAACTGTCAGTTTTCCAAAGTACTTTTTACATTTCACTTTTCCAGCAGCAATGCATGAGTTTATTAACTCCACATTCTTGGAAAAACTTGATAAAATAATTCCTTTAATCTTATTCTTTCTAGCTTTCTAGCTGATGTTTATATTCATATCACAATGGTTTTAAATTGCATTTCTTGATGACTTCATGTTGACATTGATTTATTCCCCTTAAATGTACCAATAGAAATACAACAGTTTTGATACTTGTCCATTCTTATGACTATTTTCATTCATTATCTTTGATAGCAAAAAGCCCAAATAAGCTCCAAAAATACAGTATATATGATGAAGATTTTATAAAATATATAAACATAGAGGAAAACTGTGATACATTTAAGGGTTCCTTCAGGGTAAGGAATTATGATTGAGTTATTCTATTTTGTGGTTTTATATTTCTTCTATCCCGTTTGTAAAAAAATTGCATATATCATTATTACTATTTTATTATTATTATCATCATCATCATTAGTCTTATCATCTGATTTAAATTGCTAATAAAAAAAAAAGTTGCCTTAATATCAGCCAGCCTTAAGGACAGTGTGATTTCAGGTGATCTGAAAAAAAAAAGAAAGATCTTCCACCAAACCAACATAATTGCAACCTGAGAATAGGTGCATTTGCAACAATTGGAAACCAGGACATTCTACCTTCCCATATTTAGCATATCTTATTACATATTTTAGGCATTTTGCTGAATGCTGTGTATGTAGTGAGCATCAAATGTATTTCTTGTCTTGTTGGGATTGAGTGTGGAAAGTAAGACAAATCTTAAACAAATAAACTGTAACTATATTTACAACAAATATTGTGATAATTGTCATAAAGGAACAGATAAGATTCACATGACAGAGGACAATTATGGTGGTGAGCAGGTTTCATTCAATATAGGGAGAGGAAAACTTCGCTCAGGAATTGACCTTTAAAAGTGACAGACGAGGAGGCAAAAATTGGTAAGAGTTTGGGAGAGACAGCAATTAAAGCAGTGTAGAAGCCTATGGGAAGGTTCTGAGGTTGGGAAGAGCTTGGAACAAGACCATTAAGGCCAGACCAGTGAGCAAGTGAAAGGGTGACAGAATGAGAAAGTAGAGGCAGACCATAGAAATAGCTTTGGTTTCATCTATCATTTGGAGATTGGGCCACCACTGGAGAACTGTCATGTCTCTCTTGCTTTCACAATTTAGACTAAGTACAATTTGAGCATATGAACCATATCTTATTTCTCTTTGTATCACTTGAATGAGTGGATAATTGGATTCTTGATAAAAGGAAATGAAAGGTTGACAGAATATTTTTATCTTTACATTATTTATTTTGGTTTGTAAACAAATAAAAGCTTATTATGGAATCAGTTTCATGCTCATAGTTTAGACATAAAATGTCAACACCTGAACCTAAAACCTTGGAATTCTCTGTCACACCTCATCATGTGTCCTTGTCCAAATGATTTTATTCATTGAGTTTTATAATCTAACCACACTATTCTAGGGATGAAATTCCTATTAGCAAACATTTATTCACTAGCCATTTTGTGGAAGGTGCTATACAAAACACAATTCATACCAGGAAGGGACCAGAGAAAACATGAAACTCCATGAATTATGTCATTCATTCTTATCATTAGTTTTACTAGTCATCTGATTGGAATAAATGTTGACCTAAAATGTGAAAATGCCATGAGAATAAACTCCTGATCACACAAATCAAAAAACTCAACATGATACAAATTGATGTAATTGTGTTGCCCAAATCCCAAGGATCTAGTGAGTGTGAGTCTACACCAATTACTATATTTCCCTGGAGTTGTCTCTTGTAGTAGTATTGTAAATATTTCTTCATGTTGTACTGAAAAAATACTTTAAGGATAAAAGTGGGTATAAATCTTTCTCAGCAACTTATCCCTTGAACCACTAATTTCTCTGAGAATATCTACTCAGAGCTCAGGTAGGAAGTAAAATTCTGAACTATACTTGAATTTTCTCTTCATGGTTCAATTTTAGATCTTCATCAGTAGGAGTCAGGAGAAAATAAAAACAGATTTCAATGTTAATTTAAATGCTTAACCTATTAAATGACTTGGTGTGCATTTCTAATTCTGGTTGATCACTAAAAAAACATCTTTTATTGGAATTATGTATTTTTAGTGATCAGTTTACTTTACAAATAAAATTCTCACCAATCATTTGACTACTGAAAGCATATTAAGTATACATTGGAGTAAGAACTTGAATTCATCAACTATCAATATATCTAGAATTTTTGTTCAAGGTAGCCACTGAAAAAACTTTAACAAATAACTCAAAATAGAAATAGACAAAATCAAGGGGGAATCATACTCATTCTAGTAAAATAGAGTTCTTATAGAAATTTATACATTTCTCTTTAAATTATTGGCAAGAAAAATTGGGAGGAGGCAAATTTAAAATTAAGAGGTACAATCACTGGTAATAAGTGTATGTGGGATGGATTGGTAATAGGTATAACTGTCAAGTCAGAATGTTAGAAATGACAGTCACTTTAGATATACTTTAGCCAATGTCTAGTATTAAATAGATGAGGACTTAAGTACACATAAAGGAAATTATTTAATGCATGTAGAAAGTTTATTTTCTAAATAAAGATTCAAAAGAACTTTTACTGAAATGTATCATTGGCTTATATAAACCTACAATGTGGGTAATAAGACCTAGAATTTAGATTCATGAGAAGTCATTAGGTAATGTGCCCTGCTTTGATGTTTGTGAGACATTGGAATGGAGGACCCAGACAAGGAAAAGGTGCTTGATCTCATCTTGGCAGAGTAGGCAAAGAAGGTTTTCATTCCTATGAAATGTATATTCAAATGCATTGCATGGCTACTCCTACATTACTTATGTGACTTTTTATTAATTTTTGTGCTTAAAATATTAATACTTTCTCAACTATTCTAGCTGACCTATCTATGATTTAATGCCCAATTGAGATAATTTCTGTAATGAGTTATTGAAATTAAAATTCAGTAAGCCTTAATTCTGTTTTCTATAGTGTCTTCCTTGACTTTAATGACCCCTAGACTCCCACTCAATCTATCTTATGGGATTGCAAAATGGTGTCCGTAGGAACACGGATTAGTATCTGTGACAGCAGTTCAATGTTATCATGCTATGAAGGACATCTGCATTTTAACTGGAGCTTGAAGAGGACAAACTAATTCTGAAATGAACATTTCAACAAGTAGTATGTTGGGCACCATGAAACTGGTAGATTTGGGCATTGTAATTCTATTGATTGCATAGGAAATTTTTAGAACTCTGAATTTTATCAAATACTTTTTTAACACTTCACGGTAAATGGCATCTCTGGTTTGCTGCTTAATAATCACTATTATTCTACATGTAATGATTTTTTGCCATCATTACAAAATCAACAACAAACACATAACTACAGATATCTATATGAATCAAATTTACCAGCACAAATAAATATGTTTCCCTGTTATCTTTTGTTATCTGTCCTCATTCCAGCCCCAAGAAAATACCTTTCATATTATTGAACCAATAAAATCTAGTGGAGATTTATTTCAATTATGTATCTGGCAATAAGGATCATATGTTTTTGAAAATTCACTGCTTCTTCCATAGATTCCTAATTACCTATAACCTTCAGATTGGACAACAATGTCCTAGGAGAACATTTAAAAGGCTATCTAGTACCACACCACCTAACCAATATTTAGCTGTTTATCTGAGTGATATTTGTTATATGGAGATCAAAATATTCATGGCTATTACACAACTGGTTCTACAATCTCTCTATTACTTCATTATGAGTTACTTGTCATTCTGTATTAAGATAAGACTTAGAAAATGGTAAGAGTCAGGTAGGATATATGTTTCTACTGCTTGCATAAATATGAAATAAGCAAGCTAGCTTCCTAAAATGAAAACAGAGTGCACTCAGTACAGTAAACTGGAAAGGAAGCAGGAAGCTGTCAAAGGTGACTTTCAAAGTCATTAAACATGAGCCTATGACATACTAGCAGTGCAAGCTCTTAAAGTATTTGTGTATAGAAATAGAATCCTCAGCTGGATTTCTATTATATATGTCATGATCATTCAGAGTTTTAGTTTCAGCAGAAAAAAGGCCTTAGCTCTAATGCAGCAAAGTTGAGTTTTTCGTAGGGATTTACCAAAAATATTTTACAATTGCTAACAATATTTAATTTATGCACACCTAATAATCTCATTTAAATTAGTAAGCACAGACACACACACACATATATATACATGTGCCTTTCTGTTACACTGAAGACTGTCTAGAAATGAAACTTTACTTCTAAAATGTAGTTATATACATGACATAGAGGTAGTAAAGGTATTAGATAATAAGGTATTTAAGAAACTTTAGTTCTTGAAGACCTTTTCTTATTGTCATTTTGAGAATGATGTTTCCCAGAAACCTTTAGCCCCTAACATGTGAATAAGGCAAGAAATCAATTAGAGGGGTCTTGGGAAGGTTTTCATGGATGACAAGAGAGGGCTTACAAAAGAGATGGGGAAGAAAATAGGGAGGTGTGATCAAAGAACAACTTAACTTGTAATAATTGCAAGAGACAAAAGATAAAATATGTGAAAATTAAATGAGATAATTTTTAACATTTGGAGCTTGCCTCATGTGCTATATTCACATATATGTAAATTTGCCATATGTCTTATCCTAAATAGATGCCTCATATACAACCATAAATATTTGTTAAATATGATACATTAATCAATCAGGTGCTAGTATTTAGGGTCCAGTTATACAGATTGCAAGTTCGAGAGCAGAAAAGACTTAATGCCAATCTGCAATTGATCAACAAA
>JAQZBX010044226.1:0-21430 GCA_029593785.1 Cabassous unicinctus
ATTCCTGAGGAGTGTGGGATGGTGATGTCTGCTCCACCTCCAAGTGAGAGGGGCCTTATATCTCATGGATAAGATGGATCGGATTATCCTGCTTGCAGCTGCAGACTCTCTCCATTCCCTGGAATGGTCGTTGTCCATCATCATCTCCCCTCCAGGTGTCTTTGGTGAGTGCATTGAGCTGTAGATTAGGAGATGCAGCTCCACAGAGATTTCAGGCACAACTGGCACATGGGCAGGCAAAAGTCTCCAGTCTCTGGAAGTACACCTACAAACTCCAACACCACATATAGGTTTGAATAGAAGGGACTGATGGACCATGTGCAGGGAAGACTTATTTGAGTCTATCTCTGTCACTCTCAGGAACACAGATTCCAAATTATTGCCAACTGATAAAGCATCAATCTCTGAAGCTATCCCCACTTATAAGGTGGGATAAGGTGGGAAACATAAGGTGTCTCCAGAGCCCTCAGGAGCCCTCTGTTTGAGATGATATCCACTTTGGTGTTCTATGAGATCCTACTGAAGTGTGTGTAAGTGTGACATCTGTGGTGACCTCTCAAATCTCTCTGAAGTCTCTTAGCCATGTGAACTTATCTGTCTTTACATTTTCTCCCTTTTATTCAAGGTCTTTTTCCAGTTATATTGCCAGTTGGCACTTGGTAATAATCCTTTTTTGCCAGGGAGGCTCATCCCTGTGAGTCATACCCCATGCTGGGGCGAAGGCAATGCATTCACATGTTGAGATTGGCTTAGAGGGAGGCCACACTTGAGCAATAAGGAGGCTCTGAGAAAGCAACCCTTTGGCACCCCATAACAACAGGCTAAGTTTCAATTCAAGAGCAAAGACTCCTAAGGCTAGTCATCAATAAAAAGAACACATCAGTGGACTTTCCTCCTTTGCCAGACACTGCCCATGCACTTGGGGGACTGTTGCTGCTCCCTTGGAAAATGTGGCAGATCTCTCCAGGCTGGGAATTCAGTATTCTCTCATTTATTGTGATTTTCCACCCACTGTGACCATGCCCCACCACTTGATCATTTGAACAATTTTTTAAATCTTTTATGTATATTCAGGTCAACATTCTCCCATGAAATCCCCATCCCTGACACACCCACCAACAATCCTCTCCTGCCCCCATTGTAATCCTTCTGTGATCCAAACCTTCCTTAAAAATGAAGCCCATATAATAGCCAAATACAATTTATAGGAAAATGAAATAATAATGATACATTTAAATGTAAGAGATAAAATACATGGAAAATTTAAAAAAACACTAAAAATAAAATAAAATTAAAGGATTGGGATATTCAAAAAATGGTAAAAAATTAAAAAAAAATTTTCTTTTGACACTTTTCCTTTTAACACTGCATTATCTGGTGTCCATTCGGTACCATGGCACCTGCCCCCACTCACTCCCCAGTGTCTCCCAATTTTTCAATTAATTTTCAAAGAAGTTTTAGGTCACAGCAAAGTCACACACATAATACTAGAGACTCTCATATACCCAACCTCCTCCCTCATTCCTCATCTCATATTAAAACATTTTTGTATGTGGATGGTAGCATTGTTATAACTGTTATACAGATAGTGAAACATAGCTAATAACATTGTCAATGGTTTACAGTATAGTTTACATTTTAGATGGTATAATTTAATAATTTTTGATGATATTTACCATGTCCTGTGTCCCTCACTGTAAGGTAATGAAAAACATTTCCCCTGACCACTAAATACCTTCTGTTGGATATATTCTGTTGCTCCATCCCCATCCTCCCAGGGCAAATAACAACCCCGTCTTGACTCATTGGATGACAAGATTCATAGTTACATGCCACAAGAGGTCTTGACATGCTGATTGTCCACCCCATTAGGATCTACATTTGCTCATAAGAGACACCCACCTGTCTGTTTCTGGGTGAATCAGTCCTCCCAAAAATGGGGGTCCATCTCCTTCCACTCACTGCGTGGGTCTCCACCCACTGACACAACACATTATGCAGGATGAACACTGACGCACTCCCCAGAAGCCTGCTCCAGAGGTGCCCCATCCTGAATGGCCCCCAACCAACACCCTAAACCAGTGACACTCCCTTGTCATATGGCCATAAGAGCATTCCCACCCCTGGATTTTCAACCTCATAACCACAAATCCCGTGTTCATCTAGACTCTCTCCCATCTCTCCCGCCAGTATCCTGGGTATTCTAACCTGCCCTTCCTAATCTACCCACCTGTTGACCCTGCACCACCACACCCAGTAATATCACTACCCACCTGTCTTATCCCTTCAATATGCCAGTATACTCTATCAATTTACCATAGATTATGTCGGGTTGGGTGATGGCTCACAACCTTCTCTTCTCTTTCTCTCACTTGTTAATCTATCTTTCAGACAGTGGTTCTCAGAGACTGCTCACTTTTCTTAATTCATATCAGTGAGGTCATATACTGAACATCCTTCAGTGCCTGGCTTGCTTCACTCAACATAAGGTTTTCAAGATTCATCCATGTTAATCCGTGTGTTAGCACTTTATTCCTTCTTACAGCTGAGTATATTCCATTATTTGTATGTACCACATTTTGTTAATCCATTCATCTTTTGATGGGCACCGGGATTGATTCCAACCTTTGGCAATAGTGAACAATTCCACTATGAACATTGGTGTGCATATATCTGTTCGTGTCTTTGCTTTCACACTTCTGGGTATATACCCAGCAGTGGAATTGCTGGATCATACAGAAGATCTATTGATAGTTTTCTGAGGAACCGTCAAACTGTCCTCCACAGTGGCTGGACCATTCCACAATCCGACCAGCAATGGATGAGGGTCCCCATTCCTCCACATCCTCTCCAACGCTTGTAGTCTGCTGTTTTATTTTAATAACTGCCATTCTAATGGGTGTAAGATGATATATCATTGCAGTTTTGATTTACATTTCCCTAATAGCTAGCAATGTTGAGCATTATTTCATATGCATTTTAGCCATTTGTATTTATTCCTTGGAGAAGTGTCTTTTCAGGTCACTTACCCATTTTTTAAATGGGTTGTTTGTCTTTTTATTTTTGAGGTGTAGAATTTCTTTATATATGCAGGATATCAGGCTTTTATCAGATATATGGTTTGCAAATATTTTCTCCCATTGGGTAGGCTTCATTTATATTTTCTTGATAACATCCTTTGAGGTGCAGAAATTTTTAATTTTGAGGAGATCCCATTTATCTATTTTTTCTTTTGCTGCTCGTGCTTTGGGTGTGAAGTTCATGAAACCATTTCCTATTACAAGGTCCTGTAGATATTTCCCTACATTATCTTCCAAAGTCTTTATGGTTATGGCTCTTATATTTAGATCTTTTATTCATCTTCAGTTGATTTTTGTATGAGGAGTAAGATGGTGTCCCTCTCACATTCTTTCAGATATGGGTATCCAGTTCTCCAAGCACCACTTATTGAAGAGGCCATTCTCTCCCAACTGAGTGGGCATGGTGGCCTTGTCAAATATCAGATGACTCTATATGTTAGAATCTACATCAGAACTTTCAGTTTGGTTCGATTGGTCAGTATGTCTATCCTTGTGCCGATACCATGCAGTTTTGACCACTGTAGCCTTGTAGAATGTTTTCAAGTCAGATAGTGTGTTACCACCATCTTCATTTTTCTTTTTCAATTTGTCTTTGGCGATTCGGGGGCTCTTACCTTTCCAAATATATTTTGTAGTTAGTTTTTCCAGTTTCTTAAAAATAGTGTTGATTTTTATTGGGATTGCATTAGATCTGTAGATTAGTTTGGGTAGGATAGACATCTTGATGATGTTTAGTCTTCCTATCCATGAACAGGGAATATTCTTCTATTTATTGAAATCTTCTTTGATTTCCTTTAACAGTGTTGTGTAGTTTTCTGTATATAAGTCCTTTGCATCTTTAACCAAATGTATTCCTAAGTATTTGATTCTTTTATTTACTATTGTAAATGATACTTTTTTCTTGAATTCCTTCTCAGATTGCTCATTATTGGTGTACAGAAATGCTACTGATTTTTGAGCATTGATCTTATAACTTGCTATATTACTGAACTCCTTTATATGTTCTAGAAGCTTTGTTGCAGATTTCTCAGGGCTTTCTAAGTATAGGGACATTTCCCCTGCAAATAATGAAGTTTTTACTTCTTCTTTCCCAATTTGGATGCCTTTTATATCTTTTTCTTGCCTCAGTGCTTGAGCAAGTACATCTAAGACAATATTAAATAGAAGTGGTGGTAGTGGGTATCCTTGTCTTGTTCCCAATCTCAGAGGGAAAGCTTTTAGGATTTCACCGTTGAAGATGATATTAGCTTTATTTTTCTCATATATGCCCTTTATCATGTTCAGAAAGTTTCCTTTTATTCCTATCTTTTGCAGTGTTTTTATCAGGAAAGGATGTTGTATTTTACTGAATGCTTTTTCTGCATCTATATAGATGATCATGTGATTTTTTTCTTTCAATCTTTTTACGTGGTGTATTACATTGATTGATTTTCTTATATTGAATAATCCTTGCATACCCAGGATGAATCTCACTTGGTCATGGTGTATAATTCTTTTTATATGTTGTTGAATGTGATTATCAAGTATTTTGTCGAGGATTTTAGCATCTAGGTTCATTAGAGAAATTGGTCTTTGATTTTCCTTTTTTTTTGGTATCTTTGTTTGGCTCTGGTATTAAGGTAATGTTGGCATCATAGAATGAGTTAGGCAATATTCCTTCTACTGCTATTTTTTGGAAGAGCTTAAGGAGGGTTTCTGTTAGCTCTTTCCAGAATGTTTGGTAGAATTCAGCTGTGAAACCATCAGTCCTGAGCTCTTCTTATTTGGGAGGTTTTTGATGACTGAGTCTATCTCTTTACTTGTAATTGGACTGTTGTGCTCGTTAATTTCTTCTTTCATCAATGTAGGCTGTTTGTGAGTTTCTAGAGATTTGTCCATTTCCTCTAAATTATCATTCTTGTTGGCATATAATTTTTCAAAGTATCCTCTTATGATACTCTTTATTTCTGTGGAGTCAGTACTGATATCGCCTTGCTCTTTTTCTTTGTAAGTCTGGCTAAGGCTTTGTCTATTTTATTGATCTCGAAGAACCAGCTTTTGGTTTTATTTTTTCTAGTGCTTTCTTATTCACCATTTCATTTAGTTCTTCTCTAATCTTTGTTATTTCCTTCTTTGTACTTTCTTTAGATTTAGTTTGTTGTTGTTTTTCCAATTCCTCCAGGTATGCAGTTTTGTCTTCAATTTAGCTCTTTATTCTTTTTTAATATATGTATTTATGGCTATGAACTACCCTCTCAGGACAGCTTTTGCTGCATCCCATAGGTTTTGATATGTTGTGTTGTCATTTTCATTAGTTTCAAGGTAGTTACTGGTTTCTTTTGAGATTTCCTCCTTGACCCACTGTTTGTCTAAGTGTGTGTTGTTTAACTTCCATATCTTTGTGCCTAATCTGTTTCTCTGGCCCTTAGTGATTTCCAATTTCATTCCATTGTGGTCAGAGAAATTACTTTGTATAATCTCAATCTTTCTGAATTAATTGAGAGTTTGTTCTTTGGCCTAGCATGTGGTCTATCTTGGAGTATGATCCATGTGCACTCCAGAAGAATGTAAATCCTGCTGTATTTGAGTGTAGTGTTCTGTATATGTCTGTATATGTCTATAGTAAGTTCAGGGCCTCTAATGTATTGTTTAGAGTCTTTGTTTCTCTATTGATTCTCTGTCTAGATGTTCTGTTTAATGGTGATAATGGGGTATTAAAGTCCCCCACTATAATTGTATAGGCATTTGTTTCTCCACTTAGTTTTTCCAGAGTTTGCCTCATGTATTTTGTGGCACCCCCAATAGGTGCATAGATGGTTATGATTGTTCTCTCTTCTGGAGAGATTACCCCTTTTACTAATATATAGTGACCATCTTTGTCTCTTGCAATAGTTTTGCATTTAAAGTCTATTTTGTCTGATATTAGAATAGCTACTCTTGCCCTTTTGTGGTTATTGTTTGCTTTTAAAATTGTTTTCCAGTCATTCACTTTCAGCCTCCTTGAATGCCTGGGTCAAAGTTGGCTTCTTGTAGACAGCATATTGATGGATCATATTCCCTTATCCATTCTGGGAATCTGCATCTCTTGACTGGTGAGTTTAATTCAGTAGCATTCAGAATTATTACTTGCACCGAATTTCTTACATCAGTCATATTTTCTTTTGGTTAATGTATGTTATATGTTGTTTCTATTTCTCTTTTTCTCTTTTTAGTTGTTCTTACACTCTCCTCCAACTCTCTCTCCCTTGTTTTTTCCTTTCAACTTGTAGAACTTCCTTTAGTGTTTCTTGAAGGGCAGGTTTCTTATTGGCATACTCTCTTAATTTCTGTTTATCTGTGAATATTTTGAACTCTGTATCATTTTTGAATGCCAGTTTTTCTGGATAGAGAATTCATGGATTGAAGTTTTTTTCTTTTAGTACTTTGACTATGTCATACCATGGTCTTCTTGCCTCCAAGATTTCAGATAAGAAATCAGCACTTAATCTTATTGCACTTCCCTTGTATGTGATGGTTCTCTTTTCTCTTGCTGCCTTGAGTATCTTCTCTTTGTCTTGAGCATTGGGCATTTTGACAAGTATATGTCTTGGAGTTGGCCAGTTGGAATTTATACTGTTAGGGATGTGCTGTTTTTTCTGAACATGTACATCCATCTCTCTCAATAGGTTTGGGAAGTTTTCAGCCCTTATTTCCTTCAACACTCCTTCTGTTCCCTTTCTCTTCTCTTCTCCTTCTGGGATGCCTATAATGCATATGCTTGTGCATTTTGTGTTGTCAGTTAAATCCCTCAGTCCCTGCTGGATTTTTTCTATCTTTTTATCTATCTGTTCTACTATCTTTTGATTTCAGGTGTATTTTCTTCCATATCACTAATTCTTTCTTCTGCCTGTTCAAATATGCTGTTATGTGAATCCAGCATCTTTTTTATTTCTTGGATTGTGCCATTGATCGCCATCATATCTGTTATCTTTTTATGTTTGTTTACAATTTCTTCAGTATGTTCTCCCAGTGTCTTCTTAATATCCTTAATCTCTTCATTCACTTCATTAAGTTGGTCCGTGAAATTTGTTTGGAAATCTTTGATTAGTTGTTTGATGTTCTGCATTTTTTCCTGGTTGTTAGTTTGTTCATTGGACTGGTCCATGTCTTCCTGTTTCTCAATGTGGTTTATAATTTTTTGTTGCCCTCTAGTCATCATTTTATCTTGATGGGTTTATTCCATTGATTAGTTTCTCTCTCTGCTCTAGAGTTTTATTGAGCTGGTGGTTCTCTGTGTGTGTTATGTTTTCTCTTTGACACTATCTTCTTATTATTCTATTTCCTTGCTTCTTTCCATGTTCCCTTGACAGCAAGAGATTAGGCCCAGAGGAATCCATTGACATGAGAAAGGAAGAAGGATAATAATAATGTTGATAAAAGTTAGAAGAAGGACCATATAAGACTTGATAAAATGAATATTTAACTCATGTATGCAGCGTAGAGTAATAGGAAATAAAGTGGAGTACCTACAATGGACTGGGAAACCAAATAGAGGAAAATATATAAAATGATTTTATAAGGCCAGAATGAGAGAAAGTGTAAAGAAAGGGCTGAAAGTAAAAAGTTAATAATAATAAAAAAAGAAGAAAACAAAATAGATAAAATAAAAATTGACACCTTTTTGTAGTTGTGGACTAATGAAAAAAGGTGCTATGTAAGAACTGCAACAGAAAGCAGAAGGTAGAAAAATATAGGAAGGGAAAGAAATAGACTTAGATTGGGAAATCACTGTAGAAGAAGCACAGCAAAGAAGAGACAAGCTAGCAGCACCTAATTAAAAAATAATAATAATAAAGAAAGAAAGGAAAAATAAGTGGTGGGAGGAAATAGGAAAAAAAGCAAAATACAACAAATAAATAAAGAAAAACCAAACAACCACACAAGCAAGCAGTCCAACAAAACTAAGGATGAATAGTGTTCTTTCTTGGCCCTTGAGTAACTTCTCAACATGCTTGTGTTCATCAATAAATTACCCTGCAAGGCTCTATCTTCAGGTTTTCAGGCAGATTTTAGCAATTAAACTAAGTTACAAAAAAAAAATTTTTTTTTGAAGAAATAAGAGACCCAAAAGAAGGTCTCTTCAAGACTACTCCCTTCACTGAGTGGACCCTAAATAGGCTCATGTAAACTAATCAAGCACTTCCCACTTCCTGGCCTCCCCAGGGGAGCTGAAGGTCTGATGCTTGTCCCTGAAGAACAATAAAATTGGCTGACTCCACCCCCTCTGGAGCCAAGCCTCAATATCACCAGGTTGTTAGTTAAATCAGGCTTCCACAGCAGATTTGCCTCTCCCCTCAGCCTGGCGCTGCCTCAAGCTGGCTTATTTGTTCCCCAAAGCTGTGAGGGCATCCAGGCAACCAAACCCACAGAAAAGAAACCCCTCTCCACCTTCTATCAGAGCCCTCCCACTCTTGGAGAATGCTCTTTCTCACCAGGCTGCCAGCAGGAGTCAGGTGTATCCCTGGGCAGCTAGGTATATCAACCTTCCTCAGCATATTCACCACTCCCCTAAGCCTGGTGACACTTCAAGCCAGATATTTTGCTCTGCTAAGCTGCCAGGGGTTCCAAGGAGCCAAATCCACAGAAAGGAAACCCCTCTTGAACCTCCACCAGAACCCTCCCACTCTTGGAGAATGCTCCCTCTCACCAGGTTGCTGGCAGGATTTGCGGCTCATCCCAGCCTTTTTACCTTAGGGTGGGGCTCAGCTGTCTGTGTCGACTACCACAGCCAGGGGAAAAACTCACTATTATTTCCTAAGCGATCCACTTCACTCTCCAGCTCCCTCCAGATCAATGTCCCCAAGGTTCTTGCTCCATGCAACCCCAGCACAGACCACTCAGGCAGGATCCTGTCCCCAATCAACCATCCTCTGAGAGTGAGTTGGTGAGGGCCCTCTTAAACCAACACCATTTTCTCTTATTATCTCAGTTTTTTTTTAAAGAATGAAACACATTTAGGTGTGAAAGGACATTTTCAGCCATAAATGGTTACACTATTATCAGGTTATCTGCAATGATATCTTGGTTGAACATAGTTGGTATCTACTCCTATGTTGAATAATCAGGGTAAACATTTGCTTTAACTAACAAATGTGGAAAATTTGGGCTAAAAATAATTGAAGGTTAAACTCAGTAACCTAGACTATTGTTTCTTGAAGACTATCCACTTTGAATGTGAATAGATTTGTAAAATACCATAAAAATTATGTTTGCCCTTCTTGAGTCACAAGTAATAAAGTGGAAAGTATTTTTAATATAAAGGACACTATGAAAATGGTTGACATCATTATTATAGCTTGGCATGGCCCCCCACTTCCCAACACATTCTCTATCTAAAGTACAGTAAGATGCTCTAGAGGCATGTCTGAACCACAATAACCACCCCCAATACTAGTGTATTTATCAAGGGAACACATGTCACCCAAATCATCTGAATTAGATTCTCTCTCCAAATATTGAAAACTGAGACATTGAGATTTGTTTACACTTGTGGCTGAATCACATTCACTCTAGACAAAGTTTCTAAAATCTGCTATTGAAGTCCCTGGACCAGCCCTGTGACTTTTCCTTCCTGAAGCTTGACTCTCAACTGCTCCTTGGAGTCGATGATACATCCAAGTACTCTTATGATGAATTTTCATGGTTTTAAAGTTGATACTATCCATCTAAATTTTTGGGAGTTTATGGAACATTGAGTCATTGTGCCATTGGACAAGACCCAACTCCTCACTGCACATCATTTCCTCCACTTGTGTTAACAGAGATTACCATTTCCCATCTGAGCTTTGGTTGTGGGACTCATTCTGCTTCATTCATCCCCAAATTCCATGGCTTCACAATAAACTTGTTCAACAGGTCTGTGAGATAGCTGAGCATTCTCATCCTAACCACTAAGCTGCTTTGGACACACTAGCAACAATTCAATTATTTGCATTGGCCCTCTGGGGATATAGGGATGTTCAGATAATTTGGAAGCAAGTAAAATGTAGGAGATTTGGTCAATTTACACATTCTATGTTGTCCTTTCTTTTTGACTGCTGCTACACCATGGGCTGTAGAATTTCTCTATATAACTTATTGTCTTTGGGGAAGACTTATTTGTAGATTCCATCACTCAGTACCCTTGCCCCACATGTTGCCCTAGGAAGAAATCAGACACTGGGTGGCTACAGGTTCACCAGCAACTGAAAGCCAGTCATAATTCCCTTGAAAGTCCCAGTTCCCAACATAGGCTATCTTTATTGTTCATCCAGTGGGCAGGGTGCCCAGGTCTTCACTTATTCTCTTTTCAATATATGTTTTATACTAAATACTCTGGTGTTTCCAGGGCCTTGTTTTTATTCTGAGAGAACCCATGTGTGTAAATAAAGGACTTGCAAGTCCACAGTCTCCACAGTCTCCAGGATACGGGTTTTTTTTGTTTGTTTGTTTGTTTCTTTTTTGGTTTGTTTTTGTTTAAAAGATTTGTTTTATTTATTTATCTCTCCCCATCCCCTTGTTGTTCACACTTGCTGTTTCTGTTCATCTTCCTTGTTTCTTTAGGAGGCACTAGGAACTGAACCTGGGACGTCTAATGTGGGAGATAGGTGCCTAATCGCTTAAGCCACCTCCACTCCCTTCAAGTTTGTTAAAGAACACAAAAGCTTAGACTGACTTCTTTGTTCAGATTATGATTTAGTATCTTCCCATAAATTGATACCCCCCACTAACAAGCAACAAAGGCCACTGGATCAATGGAATGGAAGATCACAAGGAAATATGGGGTGAAATGGCAGTAAGGAATCTCATTTAATATTCATAATTTTATGATGCTCCAATTGTAACTAAAACAAACAAAACTACTACAGAAATTAGACCAGGGAACAGACTTTCAGAAGAAATATGCAGTTGAGTTAGGTAGGAGGGAAAGCAGTAGACTCTCCTCAACATTCCAGAAGGGGTGGCAAACTGATTAATCAAGTGTCCTGGAACCATGTGCCCTTGGATTGACTTCTGGTGGACAGAGTACCAACAGTCAGAGAAAAGAGATGGA
This sequence comes from Cabassous unicinctus, assembly GCA_029593785.1. NCBI lineage: Eukaryota > Metazoa > Chordata > Mammalia > Cingulata > Chlamyphoridae > Cabassous > Cabassous unicinctus. Next base: position 11,131 of record JAQZBX010044226.1, read on the forward strand.
ACAAAAGGGTAGTAAAGTTGGACGTTTGCTTCTATGATATTTCAGGTAATGAAAATTGTAAACAGGGCTTTATTAAACACTTTTAAACAATTATCCAATTTTGTGCATCACCTGTTTCTTATCAAATCCTGGACTGCTGGACTGATGCACCCATTAGCTTCAAGCTAAAGTCCATACTTGCACCCTGGGACTCTAGGAAGAAGCCATCTCCAGGAGATTGTACAGCCTATGTACCTGTTTTGAGGATGGTCTTCTCTTCTAGCTAGTGTTATGATCATGGCAAATCATTTTCTCTGAATGCCAAGCATTTCTCTGTGAGTGTGGGACATTTCCTGAATCTGCAGAAAATGTAGAAGTGATGGATTGATGGAGATGGCTGTGGGAGCCGACAGGCACAGTAGTGTGGAAAAAGTGGCTCTGTGTTAAGCAGTAGGATGAGACAGTTCTAAGGTATCTCCAAAGAAAATGAGGGATGAGGATGATGTCACAGATGCCCCATTTTGTAGCTTCCAGAATCTCAACTGGGGATTGGTTGGCCAGGTGATAGGTTGGGGTAGATTCCAGGGCCCAGGGCTTGATACTGGACTGAGCCTGATACTTGGCAGGGGAACCTAGAGATAGAGAGGAGGGTCCTGGGATCCTGCTCCTTCTGTTGTTCACAACTTTCTTCAAAGTTGTGCCTGCTAACAACTCTTCTCATATGCACAGCTTCCAGTATCTCAGGCATAGACTCCTTTCTCAGGCTTCCTGCATACACTGGACTTATCCATCCATCTCAGCCTTCCTCCAACTCACCTTGTGTCCCTGCCTTCAAGTCAAGGTCCACCTGTGGCTACTTACACAACTGTGATGTCCTGGTAACCTGAGTGGAACTGGATGCCTTGAGGAAATGAACCTCTACACAGATCAAGGATTCATGATGACAATATTTCACTGCAGTATCCTATGTCAGGGATAAACATCCTGAGTGGAAGAAAGTCCCCAGTGGCCACTCCTCTGTTTCTGAAAGAAAATTTCTACTTCTCATTAAATAGCAAGAAACAAAGACCAAAGGAATTGAACCAAAAATGGAAAGAAATGATCAAGGGCCATTGCATTGCAGAGGAATAACTGAACAAAACAGAATGAAATTCTACCAAGAAGCACATCATCCCCTCTTCTGTGATGAATTTCAACTTTTTCCAAGAGAATAATCCAAAATATTGAATAAAATATCCTCTTCAGACTGACTCTGATAAAATTACACCTCTGAAGGAAGAAGCCCATTTTCTCCTACAAGAAGTAGCCTTTTTCTTCATCTGGTTACTACATGAACAGTCCTTAACCACAGGCACCAAGCATGGGTTCCAGAACAAGAGGCTTTCCACTCCCACTAGGTCTTTTATAGTTAGAGAGAAGGAAAAGTCACTGCCTGGCTTCAATGCTTGAAAGGACAGACTGACTCTTTTTAGGGGCTAATGCAGACCATGAATTTAATTTAAGCTACTCCTCATTTACCACCCTGAAAATCTTAGAGCCCTTAAAAATTACCATAAATCTACTCTGCTTGTACTTTTTTTAAATGGACAAAAAAGCCTGCATGAGAGAGCATCTGTTTACAACACAGGTAACTGAATATTTTAAGCTCTCTGTTGACATCTACTGCTCAGAAATTATTCCTTTCAAAATATTATTGGTCATTGACAACTATGAAAGTCCTAGATGGCATATTTTCCAAATGTAACGCTGCTTTGTATATATTGAAAATCAGTTGTTTAGTGTACCCACCTTCATCAATTACATTAGTTAAGTCTTCTGACTAACTTGGTGAAGATTCTACATCAGCACTTTATGCTTCTCGTTACACTTTTATGTTATGGAAACAGCTTCTTTCCTTAAACATAATGAACAAACCTTGCTAGGTTCAAATTTTTCTTCTGCAGCCTCCTCACCTCTCTCAGCTTTCACTGAATTGAAGAATGTTAGGGCCTTGTTCTAGACCGGTTTGGCTTAAGGGAAGGTTGTGACTGCTTTGATCTTCTATCCAAACCCCTAAAACTTTCTCCATATCAGCAATAAAGCTTTTCTGGCTTTCTTATCATTTGTGTGTTCACTGGGGTAGCACTTTTAATATCTTTGAGGAAAAATTCCTTTGCATTCACAACTTAGCTTTTTGGCCAAGTGGCATAGTTTTTTGGCTTATCTCAGCTTTTAACATGACTTCTTCACTAACAGCTTAGTCTTTCCAGCTTTTTTTCACATACTAGGGCCAGAGATTGAACCCCAGAACTTGTATTTGGGAAGCTGTTGCTCAACCACTGACCTATATCAGTTGCCCTGAGTTGGTTTTTTAGTTTGTTTGCTTGTTGTTTGTTTTGGTTTTTAGGAGGCACTGAGATCAAACCCAGGACCTCCCAGTGGGAAGTAGGTGCTCAACCACTTGAGCCACATCCACTCCCTTCTAGCTCTCTTTCTAGCTTTTGATTTACAGTAAGAGACATGTGACTCTTCCTTTCACTTGAAGAATTAGCAGCCAAAATAAGATTATTTATTGACCTAATTTCAGTATTGTTGTGTTTCTGGGAATAAGGAGAGAGATGGGAAAGGCTAGCTGGTGGAGTCATCAGAACATATGCAAAATTTATCAATTAAGTTCATTATCTTATATTGGCATAGTTTGTGGAGCCCCAAAATAATTACAACTGTAACATCAAAGGTAACAGATCACCATAACAGATATAATAATAATGAAAAAGTTTGACATATTGCAATAATTATCAAAATGTGAAACAGAGACATGAAACAAGCATATGCTATTGGAAAAAATGGCACCAATAGACTTGTTTGAAGTAAGTTTGCCACATAGCTTCAATTTTTTAAAAGCACAAAGTGCAATAAAATGAAGTATGCCTTTATAGTCTCTAAAATTTGTCTTTCCTGAATGTCATATTGTTGGAACCATTCAGTATTTAACCTTTTCAGATTGGATTCTTTCACTTGGCAATATTCATTTAAGATTCATTCATGCATTTGGTTGATTTACTAGCTCATTCCTTTTCATCACTGCATAGTATCCCAATGCATTGATGTACCACAGTTTAGGTACCTTTTTCCCTATTGAATTATACCATGACTCCTTCAAGATTTTCATCATTTATAAGTAAAGCTTCTGCAAATAATTGAGTGCTGCTTTTTGTGTGAACAAGTTTTCAAACTGGTTGGCTAAATATTTAGGAGTGAGGTTACTGGGTTGTATGGTGATACCATATTTAACTTTGAAAGAAATGTCAGACTGTCCACCAAAGTGGCTGTACCATCTTACTTTCCTGCCAGCATTCAGTGAGAGTTCTTGTTGTGCATCCTCATCAACAGTATTTTCTCTTTTTTGGATTTTAGCCATTTGAATTGGTATGTTGTAGTACCTCATTTGGGTTTAATTTGCTTTTAAACTTTTTTGAAAAATTTATTGTTGTTATATAAAAACAAAAATGTCCACTTTAATCATTTCAATTGTGTTATTCAGTTATATTAATTACTAATGCAATGTAGTGTTGCCATCACTACCTTTTAGTTGAGCTGATTTTTTCTTGTAGATTATAACGATAATTTTTGCATATTTAGTTACAAGGCCTTTTTCAGATATGTATTTTGCAAGTATTTTATCCAAGCACATGGTTTGCATTTTCTTGTACTAACAGTATCTTTACAGTGAAAAACATTTTAATGTTAATAAAATCCACCTTATCAATTTCTTTCATGAATCATATTCATATTGTATAAGAGGTTAGCACCAAATCCAAAGTCACATAGATTTTTCCTGTATTTTATTCAAGAATTTTTAGAGTTTTGCAATTTACATTTAAGTCAAATTACTTTGAATGTAGTGTTTTTGTAGTCAGTTAAGTTTGTATCTGTGTTCATTTAGTTCTGTAAATGACCATATGTTCCATCAAAGATTTTTGAAAATACATCTTTCTTGAATTAAATTTCCTTTGTTCCTTTGGCAAAGACCAGTTGACTATATTTGCATAAGTCTATTTTTAAGCTTTCTATTCTGTCCCATTATTCTTTGGGTTTATACATTCACTCTTATCATGCTGTCTTGATTAATGTAGGTTTAGTGCAAGTTTTGAATAAGGAAGTGTGAGATGTTCAACTTTGTTCTTCATCAGCGTTTTGTAGGCTTTCCTATGTTTAGAAATAGATTTTTCTTTTCTACAAAATTGCTTGGTGATATTTATCTTAGAAAGGGATTGAATCTATAGGCTAAGTTGGCAAGAATTAACATCTTAACAAGTTTGAGTCTTCCCATAATGAACAAGCAATATTTCTTCATTTATTTAAATTTTCTTTGTTTCTTTAAAAAGCACACATGGTTTCCTGCATACATATTGCACCTACATATTTCTTCTTTTTGTTGCTGTTTTAAATAAAAGCATTTATTTACTTTTAATTCAGATTGCAATTTTTCATTTTTTGTATATTGAGCTTGTACTTTAGTTCTTGTTATCACAATCCGTTCCATTCAAAGCCTGAGATAGTTGCCTCCATTTCTGTTTGAATTTCCTAAAAATATGGTATAAGCAATCTGAAACCAAAATTCTGTAATCCAGACAGATGGTGGAGAATAGAAGAAAGGACACCAATAGTGATCTCAAAAATACCTGTGCTGTGTCTCATTGGTTGAGAGGGGGTGTCTGAACCTGCCTTTTCTAACCAACTGGCCCCTTAGATAATGTATGAAATGCCTAGGTGTTCACCTTCACTGACGCTGGCATTGCATCCATGGTAAGTACAAGTGCTTTCTTCTTCAAGTACTAATAATCAGGGGGGGGGTGCTCCTGGCTTTGTGATAACTCAGAGGCAGTGGGGTGTAAATAGTGAGTAAAAAGCTTACAATTTGTGAACCTGATACTGAAGAAGGAATTTTGCCTTGTTAGATATTTTTATTCTAAATAGCAAGCACAGAGCATTTCATTTTCTGAAATGATTGCATGCATTTAATTCTTAACTTTATTGTACAATACTTTACAAAAGTATTCATTTATTGCAGGTTTTATGGCTAGATATCATAGAATGCTGTAGTATTTTTTGCATATTAGGGTTGTTTCTGGGGGAAATCCTTACATAGATTCAGAAAGTATGGAGACACATATACAATTGTGAAATGTATGTACAAAATATTGGAATGTCTCAGACATGATGAGTGTCTGAGACATTTTGCACCGTGAGGCTAAAGGAAAAATGTGTATACCTATATACATGCTTTTAATAAATTTTAAATGGTTCCTGTTTCCTAACAACACTAAAGAAGTTGAAAAATTGAAAGGTGTACATATTAAATATCACAATAATTTAAGTTTAAATAGATTATTTATAGTCAAAACAAATTGTATTATAATTTTTACATTCTTGATTTTAATGTTAGTAAACTCATCAATATTTTAAAATTTTAATAATTAACTAAACTTGTTTTCATTTTTTAAAAGATTTAAAAAATTATTTATTTATTTACTTCTCCCCACCCCATTGTTGTTTGTGTTTGCTGTGTCTGTATTTTGTGTGCTCATTTTCCTTTTTTTGGAGGCACCAGGAACTGAACCCAGGGCCTCCCATGTGGGAAGGAAGTGCCTCATCACTTGAGCCATCTCCACTCCCTGCTTTATAGTGTCTCTCATAATGTTTTCTCTCCTTGTGTCTCTTGTTTCATCATCTTGTTGCATCAGCTTGCTATGCCATCCCATCCCTTCACCTCACTGTCTTGGTCATCTTCTTTGGGAGGTACTAGGAGCTGAACCTGGGATCTCCCATGTGGTATATGGGAACTCAATTACTTGAGCCACATCTGTTTTTCTGTTTTCATTTTAAAGAATTGCTATAATAATAGGGTGGGTTAGGAGAAAATAATTTGGTTAGTAGTAATATTTTGAGGATGCTCTTTAATCATTAGTTAAAAATCTTTTACAAAAATGCAAGGTATTAGTGGTAGGATGAGGTATGACAGCCCTGTATGATGTTATATATGTTTATATTTTGTAACTTCACAACTATTATTAAACACTTATTGTTTATGTATGTTTATATATGAGTGATATACTTCAATAAGTTAAAAAAAAGAAATGTTATAGTTGACAAATTATTATGACAATGTAACAAAACTTCAATATTTTAAAATTAACTACTGTTTACTGAAATGTCTTTTGCAGGACCCAACTGTTACTGGTATTGTTTTAAAAAATCTAAACCATTTACAAATTTGGATAAGATTGTATTAGACAAATTTTTAAATTTGTTTTTACAAAGGTTCTCTTTTTTTAAAAAATCTAATGATATTGTATCTGTTTAAAGCCATCTAATTTCAAATTTATTCAGGATATAATTAATTGAAAAAGAAGCAAAATTATATCCATTCATAGATGTCATGATCTTATATACTGATAATCCCAAAGAATCCACAAAAAATATCAGAGGTAACAATTCATCAAAAGTGCAGAATACCATATCAATGGGCAAAATTCAATTTTATTTCTATGAACTAGCAATGAAAAATCTGAAAATGAAATTATGAAAATAATTCCATTTAAAATAGCATGAAAATAATTATATACTTAAGAATAAATGTAGACAAAGAGGTGCAAGATAGATACAGTGAAAGCTACAAAACATTGTTTAAAGTAATTCAAGAAGAGTTAAATAAATAGAAAGGTAACCTGTACTCTTGGATTCAAAGACTTCATAATGTTAAGATACAACACTACTCATCTACATATTTAGTGAAAGGTCAAAAGTCCCAATGACCCTATTGAAAAAAATAGGGAAAAAAAGAGAACCCACATTTCATTATTTCAAAGTGTTTTACAAAGCAACACTAATCAAAACAAGATATTACTGGCAAAAGGATAGACATAGAGTATAGACCAATGGGTTAGGATTGAGAGTCTAGAACTAAACCCATGCTTCTATGTTCAGTTGATTTTTGACAAGGTGACAAGGCCATGTGATGGAGAAGGGATAATCTCTTCAATAAATTGTACCACTACAAATGGATATTCTCAGGCAAAATAAACTAATTGAACCCCTACCTCACACCATATACAAAAATTAACTCAAAATGGACCAAAGGCCTTAATGTAATAGCTAAAACTGTAAAACTGCTTAGAAAAAACATAGGGGTTAAATCTTTATGACTTTGGGGATTTGGAAATAGATTCTTCGATATGAAACAAATGCAAATATTTTTTAATTAAATGAACTGGGCTTTATCCAAATTAAACATTTTTGAGTCAAAGAACACTATCAAGAAAATATAGTCAATATATAGAATGGGACAAAATATTTGCAAATCATATACCTGTTAAGGGTCTAATATCCAGAATGTATGAAGAAAATTCTCATCCCAGCAGCAAGAAGATAAGCATCCCCATTAAAAATGGTCAAAGGGACATCCAGCAAGATGGCAGCAGAGTAAAGAGCTCCAAGAATCAGCACCTGCTATTGGGCAGTTAGTTTCACCCAGAGCTATCTAGAGCACTTGTTTGGGGGCTCCAGACCAAAAGTGCATCCTGCAACATCCTTGAAAGAATAGGAGGAGACTGCCCATCTGCAGAGAAAATTCATAAGTAGAGCACTTCACACCCAAGGCCGATGCCCATCGTACATGGGAGGCACAAGCCACATCCGGAGCTGTTCCATAACTGGAACTGGAAGCTCCAGTTCCCAAAATGGGGGAGGAAGGGGTGGTTGGGCACCAACTTCAGCTGCTGATTAGTAAATTCGTGGGCTAAAGTATAATCCTAAGAACCGCTAAAGTTTGAACCTGTCCAAGTCAGAAAGAGACCAGTAGCTGCCATCTTAACTCCATGCCTGACATGAGGAGAAGTGGGGCTGAATGAAAATTACAGTGCTGGTAGATTTTTCAACTAGATCAGATTGCCACTCTATCCTAAGCCCCAGGATTACCCCAGGCAGGGAGGAAGCCGGGTGGAGCTGTGCCAGGCTCTCCAGGAAATTACAGGCCATGCCACAGAGGTCGGTGATCATCTTACTTTGGCAGCACAAGCCACCCCAGGGGGTATTCTGTGGCAGGAATGGGAAGCTCCATTTCCCAAAAACAGGGGAGGAAGAGATGGTTGGCCAGCGATTTCAGCTGGCTAAACTATAACCCTAAGAACAGCTAAAGTTTGAGCCTGTCCAAGTCAGAAGGAAGCCAGTAGCCACCATTTTGACTCCATCCCCAGCATGAAGGGAAGCTGGGCTGACTGAAAATCAGTGATGGTAGAGACCGGTTTCTTTCACCCAGATTGGCCTGCAGCCCTAGCCTAGGTTTCAGCCCCACCTCTAGTGGGAAGGAAGCTGATGGGCCCTGCACTAGCCTATCCAGGTAACTGTAGGTACATTTAGCTGGCACAGACTGAATAATTGGAAGTCTACCAGGGCAACTGTAGTCATCTTGGACTTGCAATGCATAGATTGATGCCAAAATCTGCAGCTCCATCCCAGCCACAGGCAGGGGAGAAAGGGGGATGAAGTTTCATCAGTCTCTCTGGGCAACTAGAGTCTAGGCCTGCATGAATTAGATTATTCCACACAGCTGTGGCTTTGTCCATACCGCTGGCAAAAGGGAAAGGTGGGAGAAGCTTCATTGGTCCTTGGGAAAATGAGAGTAGCTTGAGCCTCCACAACCTATAGCACCAACTACATCCTTGGTCCTACTACACAACCAGCAAGGGAGAAGGGCAGGAAGCCCTAAACTAAAGAGAAAAACTGCACCCAGAATAAATACTCTAGTAAGCCAGATGCCAAGACACCAAAAAAAAATTACAATCCACACCAAGAAACAAGAAGACATGGCCCATTTAAAGGAACAAGATAAGCCTCCAGATGACATAAAGGAGTTGATACAACTAATCATAGAAGTTCAAACAAATGTCCTTAATAAATTCAATGAGATGGCTAAAAAAATAAAGATATTAAGAAGATATTGGATAAGCACAAAGAAGAATTTTAAAGAATACATAGGAAAATAACAGATCTTATTTGAACAAAAGGTGCAATAAATGAAATAAAAAATACACTGGAATCATATAATAGCATATTGAGGAGGCAGAAAAAAGGATTGGTGAGCTTGAAGAAATGGCCTATGAAAGTGAACATGCAATAGAACAGATGAAGAAAAGATTGGAAAAACTTGAACAAGGTCCAGGGAGCAAAAGGACAGCAAGAGACATGCAAACATAAATGTCATGGGTGTCCCAGAAGAAGAGAAGGGAAAAAGGGCAGAAGGAATATTTGAAGAAATAATGGTAGAAAATTTCCCAACCCTATTGAAGGACATAGATATCCATGTCCAGAAGCACGACATACTCCATCCAAAAAATTCCTAACAGATCAACTCTGAGACACATACTAATCAGAATGTCAAATGCCAAAGACAAAGAGAGAATTCTGAGAACAGCAAGAAAAGAGCAATGGATAATGTATGAGATATCCAATAAGATTAAGTGCTGATTTCTCATCAGAATCATGGAGTCAAGAAGACAGTGGTATGATATATTCAAGATATGACAAGAGAAAAACTTACAGTGAAAAATCTTATATCTGGCAAGATTATCTCTCCAAAATGAGGGCAAGTTTAGAATATTCACAGATAAACAGAAACTCAAAGAGTTTATAACCAAGAGACTTGTTTTGCAGGAAATACTAAAGGGTGTGCTACAGCCTAAAAAGAAAAGACATGAGAGAGAGGTGTGGAAGAGAGTCCAGAAGTGAAGATTATATTAATAAAAGTAACTAAAAGTTTCAAAAGAGTGGTGAAAATATAATATATCAGATAAAACCCAAATATTCAGGAATAAGCTTAACCAACAATTTAAAGCACTTGTATTCAGAAAACTACAACTCATTGTTAAAGGAAATAAAAAGAAGACCTAAATAATTGGAAGAACATTCAATGCTCATGGATTGAAAGACTAAATATCATTAAGATGTCAATTCTATTCAAATTGATATACAGATTCAATGCAATCCGATAAAAATTCCACCAGCATTTTTTAAATAAGTGGAAAGCATGATTATTGAAAATTTTTGGAAGGGTAAGTGTTCCTGAATAGCCAGAAGCATCTTAAAAAGGAAAAGGCAAGTTGGAAAACTCTCATTTCCAGATTTTAAGTTGTATTACCTAGCTACAGTGATAAAAACAGAATGGTACTGGCATAAAGACAGACACTTAGATGAATGGACCCGAACTGATGGTTAAAAAACAGAACTTCACATCTATGGTCTAGTGATTTTTGACTAGCCTGTCAAACCGACCCAGGTTGGG
>JAQZBX010044227.1:0-21428 GCA_029593785.1 Cabassous unicinctus
GTGTGTGTGTGTGTGTGTGTGTGTGTGTGTTTGTGTGTGTGTGAGCGTGTGTGCGTGCATCTAGTTTGTACTGTGGAGAACACAGTCCATGTGCTCTGCATGGACGTTACTGATACTCTCTTTAGCTTGATTTTCGACAAGCAGGCAAGATGTCCAGCACACCACATGACCCCTTCTATTCTTCTCCTTTCGGCCCATTTTATAGGAGACACACACCATACATGGTACAGCCAGAGTACCGAATCTATGAGATGAACAAGAGACTGCAGTCTCGCACAGAGGTAAGTACTTCAACCTTGGGTGTGTGTTTGTGTATTTTTGGAAACTGTGCATGGGCTTTTCCGAAGGTTTCAGGCTGGATTCTGTGGGAAGTGTCCCACTAGATACTAACACGTACGTGAAAATGAGCGCCAGGGCGAATCCACTAGTTTGAACGCTGCGTTTCCAAGCCCAGCAACTCTCGGAGCAGGGGACAGTTTTGCCGGAATCTCAAAATACACAGCCCGGGACTTGATTCTCCTGCCGGGTCTCTAGAAATGCTGCTCTCCCAGAACTCTGCTGTTTGCCGTCTCTGAGTCGGTCCTATTGATGTTTCTGGAGATGTAATTTCAAGGTTTTGTGTGTGTGCGTGTGTGTGTGTGTGTGTGTGTGTGAAAGAGAGAGAGAGAGAGATTATTTGCATCCGGCAAAGTAATTTTTTAAACATATTCTAGAGGAAGTCAGCTGTGAACTGCATTTTCTTTTCAAAGTCATCTAAAATTGAGGTACAGGGAGCAGAAGTGTAACCCCTCACACTTTTCCGAACTAGCCCCGGAGGCACACATGTTTGTATATTTCCATGTTAAATTCAGAAACCAGTTGCTTTAGGTAAAGGGATTCCTGACTTGCTCCTGGAGCTGCTGGGAGTGCCTCCTTAGGAGCTCTACCTTCCCAGGGGGCTGGTTCCTTCCAGTGAGCTCTAGTTTTTGCATACTTCTGATCCTGTGCCTGGGAGAGGGAGCCCAGCCTCCTCTAGGAGCGACTCTGGGAGTGGAAAGGAGAGCAGGGCTTTCAGAACTTTCTAAATGCAAAACTCCAGACTTGCCTCCTGCAATTTAAATATTTAATGCCAGTTGACTTTTCCGCTGTGCTACCTTGGCAGGCAGGTCCTACTGTTTTGTTGCTCAGGTATCTGTAAGTTGGAGCTTGTATTGAAGCATTCTTAAAAGGAGTTTGTTATAGGTGCACCCAAGTCTCTTTAGGAAGTAGAAGTCACTGGGAATGTACGTGGTCTTCTCGGCAGAGTACAAATACCCAGAGGACTTATGGCAAAAAGCTTCTAGGGAATAGCTTTGGTGGAATTTTAGATCAAAGGTTGGTCTTCTAAATGCTGAAAAGTGACTTAATTACGGTTGTATTATACATAAAGCACACATGTATGAATTGTCAAACGAGCCAGGGAGAATTCATGACATTTAAAATATTTAATACAGCTCACAAAATGTGACCTGCTTTCTGATTGGCTAACTTCTGGAGAATGACTGAGGTTTGAAAAAACAAAAACAAAAACTGGGCTGTTTGATCACTGCTACTTCTTTACATGTTACACCATAGATGTTAAATATAATTGATGATACTGTTGCTCTCCCTAGAAGCCAGTAATTTCTATAGAAGTGTTCATTCTGTTTTGCCTAGGATGGTGAGCTGTTGGCAGTAAATTATTTTTGTGTGTGTTGTTTTGCGTGGGTGTTTTAGTTTTGTTTATTTCTTCACATCTTTGCAACTGTGTGTTGGAATCTTAAATTACTGCATAAACTATTGGTTGAAGTAGCCTGCTTCAGAGTTGGGAGGACAGAAAATGTCTTATAGACAGTTTAGGCATACATTGATTTCAATACAAAATCTGAAAAAAAAAAAAAAGCATTTCAAATATGGTTCATTTTAAAAAAAGAGATTGGGGACTATTATAGTTCAATTCTTGACCAGCAACAGGATCTAAAAATAAGCTGCATCCACTTTATATTTTAGAAAGTTTTTGAGGAGTTGTGGGAAGAGGTTCTTCTCCCATCGTGCTGTGGTTAGGCACTCAGGCAGATTTCTCTGATAACTGTGTTCACTTGTGTTCCTCACTTATTACTTGGCCATTTCTGAGCTGGGAGACTTTTTTTGCCCTGACCCTCACAAAACCTGCAAGATACAATGAGGTCCCTACATTTGTTTCACATTTGAGAGAAGACCTTTGAAAAGTTTGCAGTATATTTCTTTAAAATGGCACATTATCTTTTGTGTGAACAAAACCCAGCAATTCCTAACTTTGGAGTATGGGTAGAAAAAAACTATTTCAGAGCTCAAGAACTGGGAGAGGAAAGCTTGCTATGACAGTACCTTAAATATATTTTCAAGCTTCTCTGACTGAAAATAAAGGACTATGAACCATATCCTGGTGTGTTCTAGAGCCAGGTCAGAGCATAAAAACCCCAAATATTTTCCCCCTTGATTAGACCTTTTTTTTAAAAAAAAATTATCCAAAAATTGCCCCGACTCTTCTTTTTTCTTTCCTCAACAGTAAATGGTGTTAAAACTCAATACCATATATTTGCTATCATTTCATATGAAGAGTCAATCAAATCATTGTTTCTAAAATATTTAAATGTTAGCATTAAATGTTGAATTTTGATGATGATGTATAATTGGAAAAGAAAACACCTAGAAAAAATAAGTTTCCATGAAAAAGTCACACTGTTCTTTTACCAAGATATATTATCTGAGCCCCAGGGAGAATTAGTTGGAATAAATGAAATGACACACAGCAAGAGTTATCAGTTTATTCACACACAAAATAAAAGATAGTTGGGCGATTACTTTTTGAATTTAACCAATGCATCCAACTGTTTGCCCCTTTGCTTCTCCCTCTCTCTTCTGGTTCCCACTCCCATAATATGTAGTATTATTTCATTGCCTCCTATACTACACCACACACACACACACACACACACACACATACCTGGGCAAAGCTCTCAACAATACATTCCTTTTGGAATTTGTGAGCAAAGACTTTTGAGCATAAAACTTGTAGCAAGTCAGTTTGTGTGACTAAACAGTAATCAAATTTGTAGAAATTTCCTAGAAACCTCCTTCTTTATGGAAAGAATGTAGCAAAGAACCACAATCCTTCCCCTACATGACACACTGCTTCTGCCTGACATCCAGGACTTGCTCTCCTGGGGGCTGATGCATTTCTTCCAATTAAACCAAATCAGAGCCCTTCCGAAGCTGGGTAGTTTTAGTTTAAAGAGCGTTGGATTGGGAGTTAATCCTGTTTCTAACTCATCTCTCGTTCCATAACTAGTTGGTGTGGATCTCCCTTCCTCTTCGGCAAATTACCTACAACGCCCCATTCTATGTGAAAATTCTGAGTCAACAAAAGCCCTGGGTTTTCTTAATATGAGAAAATATTTTGGACTAGAGCAATGAGCACAGACATTATTTCTTTGCTCGTATTACTCAGTTCGAAAGCACAAATGGTACTGAAATAATGCTGGAGGAAACTTGAAAGCAGAGACCCTGTCAGTCTTGTTTGAAGCTAGAGCTTGAAACAGTTCTTGGGACAAAGTAGGTACTCAATAAACATGCTTTGGCTAGCCAGTTAATTAATCAGCAGAGAAAGGAGAAGAGAGAGGTTGAGAACCTTGTCACTGAAATTAGCACTTTCCCTGAGAAACACAATTCTAATGCCTCTTAGGGGTGATGGCACCTCCTGGTGAGTTGAGCTGCTTCTGGCATCTGCTTCCCACTCCCCTTAGAGCGCTCATCCCCCCAATGGTTATACCAGGTGAGGTCGTTTAGATCCCCAGTCTTTGTGGCAAATAAAAGCCAGAGTCTAAGAGAGTCTGGGACTTCACCTCTTTGGAAAGGAATACCAAAACATCAAAAAGCAAACAGTGACAAAAATATGTTTTAAATGCTGTTGGCTGTTCTGGGAAATGCAATCTCTTTGCAACATCAGAGTTTCAGGGGAATTTCTTAAAGAAATGCATGGGTGTCCGTGTCCCCGCCCCCCCCCACCCCCACCTCCGCTCCTTTTTAAATGAAATTAAGAGAAACATCACCATTGTTGTTCACTGTAATTCTCAGTCAACAGAAAGGGGTGGTTATATTTTCTGTTTTATGAACGCTACCATGAATTGACCCTGAGGTCTTCTAAAATTAATGTATTTGAATGGTCTTGCTGTCCCAAATGTATTTTGGAAGAACGCAACTGCACAATTATGTAGTTTAGTATTGCACAGAGTATAGTTAGACAGGATATAGAAATTGGTTCTAAAGAATTTGGAAATTGTTTTGTAAAAGCTTCTATAATAATAAAAACAGTATTTTCCTTAATTTCTGAGGTCTATGATTTGAGATGAAAATATAGGTAGAATAAATATATGAGACATCATAGTGTATATTATTTCAAGTGAAGGGATTTAAGTAATTTTGGATTATGATAGGATTGAAGAAAGCTTATTATGTGAAGTTATAAAGTCTTTGTTATTGTAGCTAACTTTTCCATACCTTGTCCCCTCATTCAAATGACCAGAAATGTCTCTATTCAAATGAAATTTTTAAAAATATTTTTTCTCATCTTGGCTGTATGCTAATTTTAATAAATTATCATAAACACTAGGAAAGTAGGGGTTCCCTTATGCATTTCTTCTGTTTTAAGATTTCTAAAAATCAATATTACATATCCCACTCTAAAAGTGAAAATTGTGATTTCAGCTGGAACCACACACAGGAAGATTTTATTGGAATTAAAACAATTTTTAGTTTTACTGGAATTAATATGCATGTTAAAAACCTTTGAACACCTTGAAATTTAAATCGGCTGCTTTTCACCCCTCTTCAGCTCAACTCTAAAACTTCCTGGGGAGGGGGTAGGAGGGGGTGGGGGGGTCTTAGTCCTCTTTTCTTTCAGCTACATTTTTATATACTTCGGTCACAGGGTTTCATGTTGTAACATCATGTTTATTCATGGAATAGCTCAATATCATTGATGTTCCGATGGAGTCTAGTTAAAATGAGATTTGGTGTTTTGGATAGGTGGAAGAAAAGAAAATTCCTTTCTGATAGCTTATGTGCTTCTCTCTCTCTCAAAATTTAGAAAGAAAAATGTTGCTGTTACTCTGAGGTATATGAATGATTTTCAGTGTTAAACACAGAACTTTCCAAGTTTTTCGAAGGGGGTTAGTGAGGAGAGGGGGAGGGGTTTGGTAGTGGTAAGGAAAGCTATTTTGAAAATGTTAAATGAAACCAAAAGTGCAGTTTTAAAAAGGAGAACTTCCAAACTCTTATTTTTCAAGATCTGTTTCTGCATGGTCTCAGGAAACAAATTGTAGAACTCTTGCACTGATTTTATTTTCCTGAAGTATTTTTTTCCCCTTCATTTTCTTTCTATGGGAACTGTTTTTAATTAAAAAATTGCTGCAAACTAAGTATTCATAGGAGGCCAAGAAGGGAAAAAAAAATCTCTCAACTTGCTTTCAACACAGATTCTTATCAGTCTAAAATCAATGCTAGTTTAAATTTCTCCCTTTTTGCTGTGTTAATTATGATATAGGATTTAAACAGTTGCATTTTGTAAACATTTTGCTTTTTGTTTGGGTCTCAGAAAGAAATTAATTTAAATTGTATGGAGAACAGGGCTATAAATCTCCTTTTATTACAATTGTCCACTTCAACTCATTTTTCACAAGGAACATAGAACACCTCCTTTCTGAACAAACGAAACAAAGCAAAACAAAACAAAAAAACCAAACATCCGACTTTATAAATTGTCAAGAACAAGATTCATAAACTTACTTCTTCGGACTGGGTGGTGGGTCTCAAAATATAATTGATCTGGGAAAAATAATCTCTTCTTAAAGTGTCAGAGAACAGAACATTTTTAAAAGGTTCAGCTGGTGTAGACACTCTGTATACCTTTGTCATTTTCTGGCTAAGGGATTGTTTTGTTTGGTCTTATTATTTTGAGCTTATATTTTTAATATTTAAATTCTGGCAGCATGCAATTGAACAAAGCCAACTACTAATTCTTAAAAGAAAAGTCAGTCATTCCTACAAAAATTTCCATACTCCAGGCAATGATTGTTTCAGTGCCTGGAAATACAGTGACGATTAAAACATTTTCTGTCCTCAAGAAGTTTACAATTTGGTTGTGAAAGGAGACGTATAAACCAATCTTAACAATAAGACATCACGATGGATTATATAGTATATTATGGACATATATATGATAGGTAGCGATGATAATACTAACTGGCATTTTTGGAGTGTTCACTGTCTGTTAGGCATAGGGTTAGGTGCTTTCTGATAAGTCAGCTGATGTAACTCTCCTTGATGACCCCATGTAGTCAGTTATACTAACATCCACATTTTTACTGAAGAGGAAACCTAGAACAGAGAGGTTAAGGGAATTTTGTCCAATGTCACACACAGCTGGTAGTTTATCTCCAGAGGTGGTGCTCTTAAGTACTCTGCTATAGTTCCTCTCTGGAAATAAGAAAAACCAGCTAGGATTCTTATTTTGCCAGTAGACCTTAATTCTGTGAAGTCATTAAGTTTTCCTAGGACAGATAAACTTGGAGGTGGCTTGGAAATTGACCCCATCCACCTAACTTGGTTCTACTATTTATCCCTCAAATTCCTGATTTACTGTCAAAAGCGGCCTTGTAGGTGGCAAGGGATAGAGCCAGGGATGGAAAATCTACTCTGCATATTGAAAATATAACCCAAATCACACTCCCCGATGAGGACAACTCAATACACTCATGTTACCTGAAGAGTTACTGGAATAGTTGTAGAATATTATACATAATCATCTAAAGGTTTTATTTCTTACTTAAAAATATTTAGATTTCCATGCAATGCTTGACTCTTCTGGGCTGGACTCTGTGAAAGACGGTGTTTTGATTGTTTAAACAGTAATGGGATGAGTATAAAAGCAATCCTTTTTTGACATTTCCTCCCCAATATTACCCAATACACATATTAGGAGATTAAATTAGAATTCGATTTTGGCATCATATTGGCTGCTTTTTTGCAGGTGAGCAATTAGAAGTGTAAGAGAAGGTAAAGACATGGAGGGAAAAGAAGTCCTAGCATGTTTTGGCTTCTGCCTCTCCTCATTTGGTTCATTTTTAAGAGGCCATCTCCCTTCAGCCTGTGTCTCTGCAGAAGGTCTTTGTGATGTGGGAGCTGGACTTTCCTTCCCACCTTCCAGCCTGCTTCAGCTACCTGAGTGGCCATTGTCTTTATACTAAAAACCTGCCGGGCTCAGAGAGATGAAGACTGTCTGAGTTCATACATGGACGTCCTGGGATTTAATTCCCTAGCTGCTGAACTAACTTCCCAACTCTGTGTTCTTTCCCAAAGCATGGTGCTGAGGCAAACTTACCTTCTAGCTGCCCACTTGGTATTGGAGGACGTGCCAGACACACCTTGCCATCACACAGTAGGACTCTTTCCCAGCCTAACGTGCAGTTTTAGTCTACTAATTAAGAACAGAAGGCTTAGCATTAAAGAATTGGCAGAGCACCTGAAGAAGGGGGTCTTATTCTGTGGAAATTCCAAGCCCCCCTCTTTTCCCTTTGGGATTGTGATGGTGTCCCAGCTGCCCCCCTGCTCACTCTTTCCACCCTATAATCCAGTCTCTACAAGCAGCCTAGGTGATGTTCTTGAAGCACAAATCAGATCCGGTGCCTCTCCAGCTTCCCCTCACACCTGGGATAAGCTCCAAACTCCTTCCCTTGTGGTCCAGCTTCATCTCCAGCCACATGGGTCTTTCCCATCCATTAACTTGCCAGGCTTGTTCACGTTTCAGGGCCTTTGTCCTCAGTAGGAGAAGGAGGAGTGGGAGGGTAGATGGCTCCCTCCATAATAAACTATGTAAGTATCAGGAGATCTAATGTGAATTAGAATTTGGCATGGTTTTGACTTTCCTTGCAGCTAATCATTACCTAGCTATCTCAAAGAAAATAATGATAATGAGCCCTCAACTTAAATGCCTTCACAAAGAGGCTTTCCTTGATCACCTTAATTAAAATTAGCCCCCGCCCCCATCACTTTCTATCACATGCCCTGTTTAATTTCTTTACAGGACTTACTGCTAGCTGATATTTTCTTGTTTCTTGTTTATTTCTTAAGAGTCTGCTTACCCTTAATAGAATGTAAGCCCATGAGGGCAAGGACCTAATTTGTCTTGTTTACTGTGTACCGCCAGTACCAGATAGCACATAGCTCAGAGTCAAAATACATCTGCTGAATACAGGAAAGCAAGTTGTGCCGGCACTAGTCCAAGGTGTCCAGGATGACACCAGAATTTGCCCCAAATCTTAGGCACATTTGTCTACAGTTCCAGCTGGAGAAGAACCTTTGAGTCTAATAATCCAGGGGGCATCCACTGCCTAGAATGCTCAGAGAGCCCTGAAGAACAAGCCCTGAGAAAGGAGAATATCTTCCGTGAAGCAGGTGTTGACCTGAGAATTTTGCCCTCCAGGTAGTGTGAATCTGTTGGGAAGCGCCCGGCTGCTGATTAAAAATATTTGTTCTTATCCTGGTGGGTTTTTTTTTTTTCTTCTTCTTATTTTGATGTTTCCACCTCTCCTCTCCCTTTGGATCTACTTGGATTCATGGCCATGAATTATGGTACAAGTCATGATAATGCCTTACATTTCCTGGCACACTTTGCCATTTAGGAAAGAACTTTCAGGGCCATTAATTAGCTTATTTGAAGTGATTTGTGCAGAAAATATGGCAAATTACATTAGTATATGATGCTGTGGTATATAATAACTTCGTGTGTACTGATTGTGTCATGTGTGTGTGTGACAGAGAGAGAAAGAGAGAGAGGGAGAGATACTTGTCCCAATCAGATTCTGCTTGTGTGTGTGTGCCCTGTGGTTAGGAAATATGCACAATTCTTATTCCACCAGTGTTTTTTCCTTTGGAAATAAAAAGTCCTGTGCTTCACATATGACCTGATAAAACGAATTTGGGTTCAAACCTTGACTTTGCCTCCTCCTTGCTGTGTGATCTTAGGAAAGTTTCTTAACTTTTCTGAGCCTTAGTTTTCTTAGCCTGGATTTTAGATTGCGAAGTGAAGGGCTAATGCATGTAAAATGCCTAGTATATAGTAGGTACTCAATAAAAGGGAACCATGATGATGATGATGATGATCCCCCTATTTTCTATTCTATCAGCAAATTAAGTTGTATATGTAATGCAAAATTTTGCTTGATTTCTTAAAAGTATTTTTTAATATATATTTTTTTACACAGCTTGCACTAGTGTATTTCAAAGTAATGAACGAAACCCACAATAACTTGTTCTAGGACTTGTGGTTTCGATGTTATATTATTTGATAATACCATAAGGGTTTTTCACTGTTGCATAGTCACGATGAGATAAAAATCATATACCTTCTTGTGGGAGAGTAATGGTTTGGCAGAGTGGCCATGATCTTCTCCAAACTTCAGGTTATAACAATCCCTTAGACATACCTACAGTAAGTATTTTTTTTTTTTTTGAAGATTTATTTATTTATTTATGTATCCCCCCCTTGCTGCTTGTGTTCGCTGTGTCCACTTGCTGTGTGCTTTTTCTGTGTCTGCTTATCTCCCCCTTGCTGCGAGGTTTTGCTGCATCAGCCCACTGCACCGTGCGGGCCGGCCTGCCCTCACAAGGAGGCCCCGGGAAGCGAACCCGGGGCCTCCCATATGGTAAACGGGAGCTCTATCGATTGAGCCTCACCCGCTTCCCCCTATAGTAAGTATTAAGAGTTTCCAATGTACAGGCCCATGCACATGCTACTTCTGCTGGGACAAAGCTGTGATCAGGGTTTGTTCTAAGACCCATTCAGTGAAGAGAAGAGAATATTGCAATGCTACCCTTTGCAAATGCCTTTGTAGGGTCTCCTAAATAGGGACCCCAGGAGAGGACTCCGGAGCACACATCTGCTGGCCTTGACTGGCCCTTTCTTCTCAAGAGGTCTGCTTCTCAATATGCAGCCCAGCACCGACTTCTCCAAGGGAGCTGTGTCAGCGCTGGGTGGAAGTCTGGAGTACCACCTGCGTGTCTGGACTGAGAACAGCCCTGCCAATTGATCCACTGTGACACCTTGTGGCTTACTCCTTAACACAGTGAAAAGGCACACACATGGAGAACCGGCGGTAGCTAAAGGGTACTGTGTGGTTTGTTTCTAGCCAGAGGGATGAGGTTGATGGGCAGGTAGGCTATCTGTCTCTGCTTCTCCCAGAGGTACAACTGGAATGGCACTGCACTGAGTTTGTCCCACGAATTTCAGTGTAGAGCTTCCTTGGTTTTTCATATTGCATTCTTTTAAATTATGCATACTTTCTTACACTTCATTTCATTAACCGGGCACCTGTGATTTAATTTAGAGTTTCACATTAATAATAATTTTTTTATCATCCTTTCTTAAAATACCTTGCATAACTCAAACATGAAATTGTTTGCAGATTTTTTTGACAGGGGGCAGGGTACATGCTTGTTAAATTTTGCTTCCCAATGTAGGTCATTTCTTAGGACTCGGAGGATTTTATCTTGATACTGAAAATCTGTGCAGACAAGCAAAAGCTAGGCCAATAAACAAGGCCGGCCATTTGGCAGTACACACAGAAAACAGTCCTTATCCTTTGTAATTTTAACATGACTACCCTGCAGGTGCTGGAATTTCTTCCTTGGAATTGAAATTGCGTAATTGATGCATATTACCTTCCTTTGAAAGGTTCTAATCTAGCGGAGTCTACCACTTTCAAATTAGCTGAATCCTGGAATAGACATTAGAGATAATCTAGCCCCAAAACCTGATTTTGGAGGTGCGGAAGCCAAGCCGCAGACACAGGCGGCGATTACCTGAAATGGGGTTCAGGGTCAGAAGCAGATCAGGGTTTCCTGTGTCGTATCACTAGCCTCTCGTCCACATGATCACCAGGAACTGGCCACATCCAAACACACTCCTAATTTCCTTTCTCCTTTTTCAGTTCTCCAATTTCCCTAAAATAGTGCTGATCTTCAGCATCAGGCTACAGATGTTGAAAAACACACCTTGATTGTTTTAGAAGTTATGCTTGTTTTCTCAACTTTTCCGATTTATTTACAATAATGTTGCACTTGATTTAAAATATTTGTATATATTTCTGACTTTTAAAACCAATGTTAGTTAATGTTAGTACATTACCAGCGTAGAGTATTTGTAAAATGCAGCAATATGTAAAGAGGTGAATAAAAACTGTTTTAATTCTATCATGCAAAAACTGCCTCCCCTGATGAGATCAGACTAAAGACTTCAATGTCCCTCTTACAGGAGTTTCCAGCCTGTTAGCCTGCCCTACTGGATTTGGACTTGCCAGCTGCCACAACTGCATGAGCCAATTCCTTAAAATAAGTCTCTTTATAATTTTTATATAAATACTTTAAAATAAATACTCTTTATACTTGCTGCTAACATTTTAATATGTAATTTTAATGCACACACACATGCAATTTTACATGCTTAGGAGCATGTTGAAGTCCCCTTTTGAATCCAACTCTTTTAACTAAAATCATATTTTGAGTATTTCACCGTGTCTTTAAATACTCTTAAAATATAATTTGGAGTTGCCTCAATTGTTCATATATCGGCTTATGTTTTAAAAATGAACACTATGGAATTGTATTAAGTAATTTTGCCCTTTTGCACCATGATTTGAATTCAAAGAGTTCCGTATTCTTAACAATCTTTTCCTCTAGTAAGAAGGAGGGATGCTCTACAAAGGGGTTCACTGTTATTACCATTATCATTTAATATTGGTCAGAAATATTGAATCCAGGACTTTGTCTCCTCTTTGGAAACTTTATCCCTCCAATTTGAGGGTGGATCCTTTTTTTTTTTTTTAATTTTTCTGTCTCATATTATTTGTGAGTCAAGAGGTAGCTAGCACACGTCTTTGTGCAAGGCCCATAAATCAAAGGATTTTTGTGTGTGTGTGCACAAGTTACGTGGGGAAGAGGGAGCTTCAATTAATTTTAAGAGCTAGTGTTGCCCTAGAGCTGGTAGGCTGAGGTATAGCGAGTTAATTTATGACACCTTGTGAAGGACAGATCTTTGATTCAAGGAGAAGAGGGTGTTATCTCACAAAGCGGTGTACATGAGTCGTGTGCATTTCCACCTGGTTTTCCTCACGAGGTCAAAGAGCCTTGGAGGCAAGTACTGTCTTCTTCAGGTTTATGTCCTTCATGACAATTGACATTCTCTGTGTCCAATAGCAGCCTTGGTTAGTGGCACCTTTCCCAGAGACAGACATTCTATAACTAGTTTCTGAGTTATCACTGCTTTTATATGGGTAACGTGCATTTTATAAACCGGCTTCCTTCACAGATGCCTCTGTTACAACACAGTGGTCTTCAATGAGACTATGTCCCCCACCACAAAGCATAAGCTTTAAGTGCTTAACTTCTGGAGTTAGCCAGACTTATCTCTCTACTTACTGGCTGTGTGACCTTGGGTAAGTTAATTTATTTCTCTGAGCCTGGGTTGGCCTCATTGGTAATGGAAGCACCCTCATGACTGGGGCTTGGCATCATTATATATCTTCTCTGGGCCTTGGTTTCCTCATCTGGAAAATGAGACAACACTAGAGTCCATCTCGTAGGGTTGTTTTAAGGAATTCAAGGAGATGCGGCCTTTACACCAGCACTTAGTAGTAGTAAGACTCAGTCAGCATTAATGCCCTGCTATTGGGAGAAGGGAACCAGTAAAGGTAGTTTGGTTTGTTTTTTTTTTTTTTTTGCCTGGGGAGAGAAACAATATGATCTGCCTTTTAGCTAAAACTTTCTGGTCGCTTTGTGGAGGGTGAACTGGTGGCTTCTTTGGGGAATATTTGTCTGCTGAGAGGAAGGAATCAGAGGATGGGGAGAGGCACAAAAGGAAAAATTATACACACTTACTAGCTGAGTGAGCTATTTTTAGCCTAGTATGTCTGAAGCAAAGGATGGGTTTTTATGGCATTTTTAAAAAGATGCAAAATTACCATAAGCCAAGGTTACATAACTTGCCTGGTGACATTTTATTTGTCCTTCAGTGGGGACCAGGAGTTGGTCCAAGATCCTTATAGCAGCCATTCTAGAGAGCAGGTCCCAGGTTCTCTAGCCCTGACTCTTCTTCCTGCCTTGACAGAACTGAGACCTGTATGGGAAGCCAGAAGTGATCTGCAGTGGCTTCCAGAACACCTCTCCTGGCTTGGCCCCAGGGCCCCAATGATGTGGCAGTAAGTCAAGTGAGAGAGTTGTTTGGGAGGGAGAGAAAAGGACAGACAGGGTTGAAATCCTACCCCATCCAAGTTATGTAACTTGACTCTCTGAGACTTAGTGTCCATACTGGTAGAATGGGGACAACAATATATCATCAGCAAAGCCTCTCGAAGACAGAACGACCTGATGTGTAGGTATCTGGTAGTGGTTGTTCTCCTATACACAAGCTGCTTCAGGTCACGTCCAAGCCCATAGATTTTGTTCTTTTTATGGTTATTTCTTGAACCTTCCTCATGCTTTCTTTCCTCCCTAACCTTGAGCCTGTAGCACTGGGTAAACCTTTCCTTTTCGCAACCCTGTTTCCTCTTCAGACATCTCTGGATTTGGCTAGACAAGAAGTCCAAAGTTCTTCTTTCCAGCCCCAAAAGTCTATGATTCCAATTAGGTGGATTTTTTGTTTCTGTCACATTATAAATAAAATCAAAGTAAATAATGTGTATTGACTATTTCTGCTGAGCCTCCCCCTGCTATTGGGCTACCATCTTCTTTGGAGAGAGGATCCTGCTGAGTCCAGGGTCCTGCTCTTTCATGCAATCTGGCAGGAGCTGAAGGACCACATTTCACCTCAATGCTTTGATCACCATTGTCTTAAGACCTGCACATAAAAGAAGGCCAGTGGTTGTTTTTTCCTGTCATCCTAAAAGAACCTCAAAATCCAAGTGCAGGATGTACTAAAATTACAGAGCTCAATGGGTATCTTGTACTGACAGTTGTTGTTTTTTTTTTTTTTAAGATTTAAATTCATTTGGACCAAGACTAGAAAATAAGCTTAAGGTGTTAGGTTATTCCAAAAAGACTGTTAATGCCTGTTGGCTAAGTGCATTAAACTGCTTTGAAATGATCACTTGTGTGTACTATTTTAAAGACTGCTTGCTGGGATGGTGATTTAAACCTGTTTCTGTCAGGACTCAAGACTTTGTATTTGCTGAAAAAAATACTGTATTTGAAACAAATAAACATTAAAATATCGTTTATTACATTTCCAGGTGTTTGTCTGAAAGGAATATATGTCAAGACATTTATAGTTAGAAACTGAAATCTCAGTCTTAATTCACTCCATTGTATTTCCAACGAGCTCAACCATATGTAATATTACCAGGTCTCCAGAGACCTCCTTGAAGCGACACCAGATACTCTTGGTATAACGAGAAAGGGGGGAGTTTGTGGGGGAGGGGCGGAAGGGGAATGGTTTCCAGTCCTAATTCTATATTTCCTGTGAGTTTTTTATGGTGGCTGGGGAAAAGGGGAGAAGAAAGAACTCTGCTGTTACTTTTATTCCAGCTTTGATTTTCAAATCATTTAAAAGTAGCATTCACTGTGGCACCCTATGGTGGCTATGATGGGATTGCATTGATTCATTCATGTCTCAAAATTTGCTGAGTTTTTATTATGTGCTTGGTGAAGGAAGACGAAGAGAGAGCCTGCCCTCAGTATGCTCATTGCCTAGTGGGGGGAGCCATCCAATGAAACATCTAGTTTTGATGAAGGACCATAAATATTATATGGGCGCGACCAGGCTGTTGAGCGCACTGAGAAGGGAAGCTATCCCAGCTGGGTTGTTTTATTGAGACACATATACACATGCACGTATGTGCACACATACACATGATTTAGTTGCTTATGTCATGTAGTAAATTGTGACCCAAACATTCAACATTCATATTTTTAATCTAGAGTACCATTGACTATTTTTTTAAGAGGTACCTGGGATTGAACCCAAGACCTCATACATGGGAAACAGGCACTGAACCACACTGAGCTACATCTGCTCCCCAATGAGATTTGTTTTTTCGTTTGTTCATTTGTTTTGGTTTTAGGAGGTACCAAGGGTTGAACCCAGGACCTTGTATGTGGGAAGCAGGTGCTCAACCACTTGACCTACATCCGCTTCCCAACCTCTGACTCTTTGGTGGCACTATGTATCTGGCCATCTTTACAGGAATTAAGCTGCTTAAATAGTCAATAACAGGGGGATAAAACCAGGAAGCGTAAAAGCCCCAGTGAAGGCTGAGAGCAGGTCACGTAGCTGACTACATGCTAAACCTTGGGTAAGGGAGAAAGAAAAAAAGCAGCTTCTCTTAAGCCCATTTAAAAACCAAGATGTGGCAAAAATAATCCTATTTTTTCCCCAGACCATGAGAAGTTGTTTGAGTATAGGGTGGAAAATTTCATCCTTACTCAGGAATTGACAGTCATTTTTGTGAAACTTCTAGTTTGTTACTTAGTAAATCTTTAAAGAAAAAAAGAAGGAAAAAAAAGAAATCCCTCTTCCCCCAACCAGAGTATATAGTTAGAGAATATTGAAAGAACTTCAGAAACAAAACAGATCATGGAAAGCCTTGAATGGTTAGGTATCTATAAAACTGAAGGGGATAGAGGAGAAGCAGAATCTCAAAAATTCTAGAGCAGAAACAAGGGTATCAATATAGGGAACAGTTATTGAGTGCTTGCTGCATACCAGGCCCACAGCTATGTGCTTTACATTGGCACACAGGTGAGCTACACACCAGCACTGAAAGTAAGAGTATTATCTCCATTTTTTCAGCTGAGGAAGGTGAGGCTGAGCAAGGCTTAGTAGTTAGCTCAGGGTTTCACAGCGAGTAAGAGGCACACTATGCCTTGAACCTGGATGCCCCCAAGTCCAGAGCTGTGCTCTTTACCCCTCAATTCCATTCCTCTGCGGGCAGTACCCCACCTTATAGAGGAAGAAACTGAGGCCTGGGGTAGTAAAAGTGTTGTCAGATTTTCTCTAGGTTCTTGGCTAAACTACAAAAAATGAATTTTAAGTGCAAGCCAGTTTAGTTAGGCCAATAATTTGTTAAAAGAACTGAGAGAAGAAAAATGGGAGAAAATAACAGATTATGGGTCCCAGGTAGAGAGGAAAGGGGCTGAAAAGAGATAAAGAGGGCTGATTTACAGACTACAAGTCCCCATTACAGATTACAGATTAGGGTTATTTGCATGCTGATCCAGGCAGGGGGAGAAAAGGCAGGAAGAGGGCTGCTTTGGATTTCGAGCTTGCTTTTTAAACCATTAATTATTCTGCCCCTTTGCTAATGTAGGGGGAAGAATCCCAGTTGTTTGCTGTTCTGATTGACTACTCCAGCCCTCAGTCCCCCCCAGAGGGCCCAATGATAAGGCTTCTTGATTCCGGAGGAAATCCTGTTCCGAATGGGGGTTCTCTCGAGGTTCTTCCAGCAGCCCTCTTGTGGGGTATCCATGGCCATGTGTTTAACGGTGGCAGTTTTTCTGCCAGGTTGCAGATTCGTCTCTTTATTCCCTAACTAGCCTGCCTTAACAGACAGGCCTTGGTCATACTAAGGCAGGGATAACGCCACAAATGAAAACTTGTGATTGGCTGACTGCTATGTCTTTGGTTCTTCAGTGGCCCCACATTCAACTCTGGAACCAGCCTGTGCATGCTGATAATCCACTGTGGGTGTCATCACTGCAGGTTCCACATGACAGTAACCTTCTTGAAGTCAGGTACCACACCTGGTTTGTGCTTGTATCAGCAGCACCGACCCCAGGGCCAGGTGCATATAAGAGACCCTCTAGAGAGGGTGTAAAGTTTTTTTTTACACAGTTGGCAAGACAACTAAGTTTAAGCTCCACACAGATGAGGACAGTGTTTTTCTTCTCCAGGCACAACAGCCTATGGGACACATTTACGTGAACTGGAAAATGGTGCTCCCTCCTCGAGAGCCTACAGCCCTTTTGGGCAAAGGAAAAGCTTCAGGTCCTCCTGGCAGACACTGGCCCCATGGGGTTTGGCAAAGTGTTCTGGATTTCAGCTCCCTCCTCTTACCCCCTTGGCCAGCTGCCTTTTTGGAGTGTAGAAACTGCCCAACAGTACAAGGAAGCCAGTTCATATTTAATTTAGACACCTAGAGTCTGTTTGCCTCTGGGCAAACAGGTCTGGGGCAGAAAAAGGAAGGGTTGGCTGACTTCTGGGCAGAGCAATCTCTGTAGGTATGAAGACAGTTGCATACCTGAAGGGGGCAACACTCTTCTTGTATCCCATAGGCACCATGTCCACAGAATGCAGTGTGAATGGGGATTCACGGATTGGTCAAATTGACTCCGGGCTTCTGGGGAGTCAATCTTTTTTCACTACCCGCTTCCCTGCCAAAGTTCTCTCTTCTCAGGTAAAATAGAAGCCAGTGTTGGAGGACCCTGAATACTTGGTTGAGAAGTTTGGACTCACTACTTATAGGGAACCATAATACGTTCTTGAGCAGAAGCATTAAAATCTTATTCCTCCTTCATTCAATGCATTTTTATTGAGCACGGGATCAGGTGCTTACATAAAATAATGTTTGAAAACAGATATGGCCTTTCCTCAGGAAACAAAATCAAGTAAGGGAGATATATAGCAATTAAATAATCACACTAATTAACGTATAGCTATAATGGATAAAATGTACACCAAGTAACACAATGTGGTAAGTCCAGTGGAGAAATCAAGCATGTATCTATTATAGCACTAGATAAAGGAACCTGACTTAGACGGGTGGGGAGCAGTGGTCAGGGAAGTGATGTAACAGCTGAGATTTTAAAGAATGAATGAGATTTAAGTAGGAAAATGGAGGTAGGCCACCAAGACAGCATCCTAAAAGAGAAACAGCAAGTGAAAAGGTCCTGTGGGAGGAAGGGGCCAGGTTGCCTGGAGTGCAGGGAGAACTGAAGAGATGCAGGACACAACCTGAGGCTGATGTTACAGGCTGGGGCTAGACCATGATTGACCAAGGCTAGGCCATATTAAGGATTTTGGCTTTTATTTTAAGAACAATCGGAAGTGAGCTTCTTTTGGTGGGAGTTGAGAAAGAGCACATGATTGGAATGGCATTTTGAAAACATGATCCAGGCTGCTGAGTAGAGAATGGTTTGGAAGGACTTAATAAGAGATGCAGGAAGACTTGTTAGAGAAGGCTATTACAGTTTTCTAGGCGAATGAGGATGGCAAATTGGATCAGCAAGGAGGCAGTAAGGGGAAGTTACATGGAGATCTCTGGAGATGAAATGGACAGTGCTTGGCACTGGGTTGACCGTGGTTGGGGCTGGCTAGGGGAGGAGTCCAGCATAACTCCAGGGTGACTAGAATAGAGAGGAAGGACTCCCTCAGGCTTCATCTGTAGCCATTCTTGTCAACAGCATGTACCTATGTCATCAAGTCCAATCTCAGTGTACATTTTAGTGATGTTCACTCTACATGCTTCCCAGAATCCATGTGAAATAGCTAACATACCCTCGATGTCCATTCAGCCTATCAAATGCCTCCATAGCCTTCTCTGCTTCCCCTGAGCTGTGGATTTCTCAAGCCTCTTTCCCTTACCTCCTTTTGCTTAGATTCTGCTTTTACAACATCTTTATTATTTATCAGTTTGGTCAATATTCTTTTAATTTTTTTTGTACAAAGATTGATTAAGAGTTCATTCTTTTCCCCATTTTCGAGTCCTCATTATTCTGTTTCCTGGCTGTTAGTGGTCCTGTTTTCTTTCAAGTGCCTCTGGTCTTTGAAAAGCTCTCTGATTCTCTTAAGCCCATTTGCCGTTTTGTTGGCCTGTCTTCCTTTTTCCTATAAGCTTTAAGTATGGCATTATGGTTTTCTTTCATCCCCTCTCCTCTTCTTCAGATACAAATATAGACACTTTGCTGCTCCAGATTGCTAAGCAATGTCTTGTACAATGTGGAGGCTCAATAAATATTGGTTAAATTTGTTCCTTTTATTGAATGTGCAGACTTTGATGGAACCACTTAAAATGCTTCTTGTACATGATTTCTTTTTTATCTGTATATGTGTGTGTGTGTGTGAGAGCGCGTGTGTGTGTCTACCTGAATCCAGGCCTCCCCTTGGGAGACTCACAAAATTATTTACTCCTCTGTGGTTCCACAGCAGTGAGATGGATTTTCACATATGCCTGTGGAAATACCCTTGAAAGTTCTGGGTGCTTACTAACAGGTTCAATAAATTTTTACTGATGCATATACTTTCCCAATTCATTGCTAGGTGATTTTAGGTAGTTAATGACTCTGGAGCTAAGTTTCTATGCCTGTTAATTGGCAATAATCAGAGACTCAAACAATTTTTGGGACTTTTAGAGAAAGAGAAATGCATTCATTCCCTTTCAGGAACTGTACTAAATTCCAAAGATGCAAAGATGCCTGAGAGTGGGTGAAACAAGGGAGATGGGATGATTTGTTGCAATGCGTCGCTTGAAGTTCCAGCTGAAGGTCGAAGGGTTGGTTGTCCCAGATTGAAAGCAGTCTCTGTAGTGAGGATGTTCTTTTTCTCCAAACCATATTTGCGTCACCTCTTTTTCCAGGTTACTGTTAAAGACAAAATTGGTAATACATTTGAAAGTGTTTTGAAAAAAATAAAAGCGCCGTACAAATTCCACATTGGGAAATTATCACTGAATCAATGGATAGGGATCTTATTCAATGGTTGGGGCATTTGGTTAGTGAAAGGAGATTTTGAAGATAGATGGAAATAGCTATTTCTGGAAATAGGCTGTTTGCTGATTACTGTTAGTTGGCATCAGTTTAAGGTTTTTGTTTTTTTCTTCTGGTAATGTACCTAGAGATTTGTGAGAGAATTAGCTATGCAAATTGAATACTTAAAAAAAATTCCACAAACCTGTATGTTATATTTATAAACTTTACATTGTACTAAAGTCAGCAAATGTCACAGAATTAAAATCAGTAAATGCAAAAGTGAAGGTTGCCATAGCAACAGTAACTAACCCATATTGCACGCAAAATGGAATGTACATTAGGATTTACATTTCATCGTCCATTATTAGAGAAAAATCCTATACAGAACAGGTGCAGTATGGGTAGGTTAGGGTGACCCTAGCAACTATTTACCTTTTAAACTGCAGGCATTAGCTGTTGGGACTCTTGTATCTACCAAGTGTTGCCTCCTTTAAGGCAAATAAAGTAGGATAAGTTAGAGGCAGCTTCAGGGCAGAGGTGTGCACCCCCAGATCTAAATCCAGCAGAACATCGCCCTTGCATAAATTATCAATCAACTCGGTAGGTGTTGCAGAGAAAGAAATAGATGCAGAATACGAAATGTTTATGAAAATTGGTGCACTGTGCGTAGCGCACTTAAGAAATTCTGTTGAGCAGTGTCAGATTACCCAAACCTTTAGGGGCTCTAAAACGTGGTAATGCAAGATGAGTCTGTGCCTTTCAAGAGGGTGTGGGAGGGCGCAATGGGAGGGTGGTAGGACTGGAGCAGGAGACGCTGAATTTTCGTTTCCTCCCGCAATGACGTCCTTGCTTACCACCGAGGGGTCCCAAATAGGAGTGGGAGGAGGAGAATGCGGGGTCCTTTATGGACTCGGGAGCGCTCGGTGTGCGCCGTGGTAGCGCTGTTGAAGAAGCTGCTTTCAAGGGAGGCCGGGCCTCTGACGGGCGCGCCGAGCCCTGCTGGCTGCCCCGCGGCCAGGCCGCTCTCAGCGCTCTGCGCGGACTGAGTGAGCGCCCAGAGCGCCCGCCTCCTCCGCATGGGTCAGGATGAGCAGGAGATGGCTCCAGACAGGGACTCTTTCACTCGACAAAATTTTCTCATAAAGTTGGAAGACATGTTGCTAGTGACTAAACATGATTCACTCTAAAACGCAGCTGACGTTTAAAATGATTTTAAGTAATTTCAATCAGAAGTCGTCGTACTCTCCCCTCCCCCCCATAAATTTGGATGTTCTTTAGTATTCCTGGGCTTTCACTCTCAAATCCTGTAGGTCTGGAGCGACGCACAGGATCTGGATTTTATCAAGTAACCATGGTGATCTTGAAAAATTTATTTTAAAATCAATCAACCAACCAATTTCGTATAGATGAAGGAGCTCGAATGAGGCGAACACCTTCTGCCCCCACCCCCGCCTCGCCCCCATCAGAACGCTGCCAGCAAGCTCGGAAGCCCTGTCCCAATAACACCCTCCTCCTTGTGTAGGACTGAGTAGCTCTTTCCGTATTAACCGCCTCCTGTCTCCCCTCCCAATCTTCAGCTGCTAGTCTCAAATTGGCCTGCCTCACTTTCCAGTGAATACCTGAAGGCTATTTTTTTTTTTTAAAGCAGTTTATTTTTT
>JAQZBX010044228.1:0-21438 GCA_029593785.1 Cabassous unicinctus
AGGACTGAAAAGCCAATGGAAAAAAAAAAGACCCAAAACAGAAGGAGAGATCCTGGAGGCCAGAGGCTGGAATCAGTGGGGCATAGAGGCACCGAAAGTGACCCCAGAGAGGCTAGGCCCATGGAGCTGTTTGAAGCTGAAGATACACGACCTGGAGGAAAGGGAAGAGACCAATGGACTGACAGTGTGCTCTGCCATGTGCTTGATTGCCCATGGCTAAGTTCAGAGGGAATGCATATATAGATAATGCTGCCATGTGCCTGATCACCCACGGCTGCAGCTTGGTGAGAAAGCATCTCTTAATGATGTCTTGATTTTGAAACTTTCACAGTCTTGAAATTTTAAGCTTCTAATAAATTCCTATTATAAAAGTCAACACATTTCTGGTATATTGCTTAGGTAGCCTTCAGTAAACTAAAAAACTAGTGATAATTCAAGTTAAGATCAATCTTAAGTTTACAAGTTGTTGGAGAATATATAAAATTGCTCCTTGTTATGGATTATACCAATAATCCAATGCATAGCTTTCTTTTAAGTAACTTTATTTGCCTTGCCTCACTGTTACTCTGCAGGGTCCCTAGTAACATCTGTCTCTGCTGCCCTACCCCTCATGGACTCTGGAATACTTATTTTCCTTGTTTCTGAAGTCTCCATGAAATTAGTCAAGGGAACCTTCTAACACTAACAACAAAGCATCTTTTGATTGTTATCTTTGTGTGGAGCAGAAGCCCATAGAATGGAAGATAACAGAGAATGAACTGACATGGCTATTCAATATTTTCAAAACCCAGTTCAAACAATCAACTTCTTTGGCTCTTCAGTGTATTTTTTTTTTTTTCCCTAATTCATCTCTATATATGTTTAATAAGAAAACGGACCTACCAGGATGTTTCAGAATGGCAATTGTGATTGCCATTTGGTTAGTTTTCCCTCAATTTCTTAAGTCAAAGCCAGAATATGGATTTTAGACAAACCTTAGTGGTACTTTTTCCTCATTTTCTCTCTGTGGATCCCACTGACCACAGATTTTTACTATATTGATATATCCAAAATGTTTTAACTGAAAAATTTTGTATTCATAAAAATATTCTCACATGTGTATGCACCTAATAATATGGCTTCAAAATTCATGGAAAAAATATGTTTTAACAAAATAGACATCTAATCATAGCTGGAGATTGAAATACCCCTCTCTCACTGATTGATAAATTATGGAAAACAGGTTATGTATATAGAAATTAAACATTGTCACCCTAGTTGAATTTATTGATACCAATAAAATACTATACCTAACAACTGCAGAAAATAAATCTTTTCATCTGCACGAATTTTGGGCAATAAAATGTTTCAATAACCATCATGGAATTGAAATCATATGGAGTATTTTGCCTTAGATATGAATAAACACATTTTAAATAACCCACAGGTCAGAGAAGAAATAAAAAAAAGAAAATAAAAATTGATTTGTATGAAATGATAATGAAAGCACATAATATATAAAATCTGTGGAATTCAGTCAAATCAGTGCTTAGTGAGTAAGTTATGACTTTAAATGTGTATATTTTAAAAGAATAAAGGTTTAGAGTCAACCATTTAAATTTCTACCTTAAGAAAATAAAAAATGTAAAAGCAAATTACATGAAAATTTAAAGAAAGAAAATGAAAAATAGAGTAGAAATCAAAGAAACATTAAAAAGCAAACAAAAGAAGAAATCAATGAAACCAAAAACTGAGTTTTAAAAATTATTTGAAAATTGATGAACCTCTACCAAGACCCCTCCCTTATCAACAAAAGCAGGGAAGATACAATATCAAGAATCAAAAGAGGTACATCAGTACAGGTCCTATAGACATTTCAAGGAAGAATAAGGGAATTTTATGAACAATGTTTTGCTAATAAATTTGACAACTTAGGTGAACTGAGCATTTTTTTTTAAACCAGCTTGCAAAAATTTATACAAGATGAGATAGAAAATCTAAATAACCACATATCAATGAATAAGTTTGTAACCACAACCGTTCCTACAAAGGAAACCACAGATCCAGATGGTTTCCCAAAGAATTCCATGAAACATTTAAAGTAAAAATAATACCAAATCTTTACCAACTCCCTCAGAATATAGAAGATGAGGATAAATTGCCCAGCACTTTTATGAGGTATTTAAAACCCTGATACCAAAACTTGATAAAGACATTTCAAAAAGAGAAAAAGATAGTCCATTATCCCTTATGAACATGGATGCAAAATTCCTTAACAAAATGTTTGCAAAACATAAAAAAAATAATACATTATGATAAGTGGGAATTACCCCAGGATGAAATGTAGGCATAATCATTACATCAAGAAAATAAAGGAGGGAAAATGAACAAATATCAGATGCAGAAAAAAAGTTGTCAAAAGACAACATCCATTTAAGAATTAAAACACCCTCAGAATACTAAAAGAACAATAGTACTTACTCTATAGAAAACCTAGAGGTAACATCCTACCTAATGGTGAAATATTAAAACCATTTTCCCTAAGATTAAGTACAGGGCAGGATATGAGCTTTCATGACTTTTATTCAAGATTGAATTGGAAGTCCCAGCTAGTTCAATAAGACAAGAAAAATAAATTTGAGGTATGAATTTTAAAAGAAAAAGTTCAATTGTTATTTACAAATGACATGATTATGTACACAGAAAGCCTTATGGAATCTACAGAAAGAAAATCTCTTTTCTAAATGAGAAGTGAATTTTGAAAAGATAAATGTATACAAGGTCTATGTATAAAAGTCAATTGCTTTTCCATATTCTAGCAATGAACAATTGGACTGAATTTAAAAATATTATGGCTTTAAAAAGTCAAATAGTTAGGAATAAAGTTACCAAAAGTTGTTCAATGCTTTCACTATAAACTCCAAAATATTGTGGAGATAAATATAGAAGACAAAAATTAATGGAAAGATATACTATATTCAAGGATTGAAAGACTCAGTATTGGGAAATGGATGTGGCTCAAGAGATTGGGTTCCTGTCTACCATATAGGAGGTCCAGCGTTCGATTCCCTGGGCCTCCTGGTGAAAGGCGAGCTGGCCCCAGCAGAGAGCTGGCCCACATATAGTCCTGGCCCACACAGAATGCTGGCCTGTGCAAGAGTGCTGGTCTGCATAGGAGTGCTGGTCTGCATAGGAGTGCTGGCCTGTGCAGGGACCTTGTGCAGCAAAATGATGCAGCAAAAAGAGACGCAGAGGAAAGACAGTGAGAGACACAGCAGACCAAGGAGCTGAGGTGGCTCAGGAGATTGAATGCCTCTCTCCCACTCCGAAACTTCCCAGGATCGGTTCCTGGTGCCTCCTAAGGAGAAGACAAGCCCAGAAGAACACATAGAGAGCAGACAGTGAGCCCAAAACAATGGGGCAGGGGGGGATAAATAAATAAATAAATAAATCTTAAAAAAAAAAAAAGAGTATTAACTCTTAAAAAAAAAAAGAAAGAGTATTGCTAAGATATCCTGTCTTCGAAATTTGATAAA
Source organism: Cabassous unicinctus (assembly GCA_029593785.1). Lineage (NCBI taxonomy): Eukaryota > Metazoa > Chordata > Mammalia > Cingulata > Chlamyphoridae > Cabassous > Cabassous unicinctus. The sequence continues at coordinate 3,516 of JAQZBX010044228.1, forward strand.
TGGATTCAAGGTAATCTCTTTAAAATTTTCAGTAGGCAGTTTTTTATCAAGCAGATTCTGAAATTTATATGGAATTGAAATTATTTACTATCACAAGACTGGTTTGAAAAAGAGCAAAGATGGGTAATTTACATTGATTTCCAGTTATGAAAAAAGCTAAAATAATATAGTGTGGCATTAGTGTAAGGACAAACAGATCAATAAAGTCCAGAAATAGACCCACACTTAAACAATTGATTGATTTTTCACTCAAGGGGCCAATGGCAAAAGACAAGTTTTGGTTCTGAAAAAACTGAGTATCTGAATGGGATAAGCAAACCTCATCTCTCTCTTTAAGCTACCTTACTCCAAACAAAAAAATTAAATCGAGATGTATCATAGATCTAAATTTAAAAGGCAGAACTACAAAGCTTCTAGAAAAAAATGCAAGAGAATACCTTACCTTCATAACTTTGGCAGAGATATCGAAATTCATAAATTGGACTTCATTAAAATTGAAAATTTTGGCTCATTGATGACACTGTTTTCAGAATGAGTAAGCAGCCCAACACTGGGAGAAAATATTTACAGTACTTAACATGAAAGAAATTACTTATCCACAAATAAAAAGAATACTTACAAATTAATAATAACAAAGGCAAACAACCAAATTTTAAAACTGGATAAAGACTTTTATAGAGATTTCATAAAATATATACAAATGATTAATAAGTACTGAAAAATGTGCTCATTAGGAAAATTCAAAATAAAACTATGGTGAGATACCATTTTTCACCTAGTAAAATGGCTAAAATAAAAAGCCTGACAAACCCAAATGTTCACATGAACAGAGAGAAAGTAAATTCTGTCATACATAGTTGTTGTAAAATAGTACAATCAATTTATAAAATATTTTTGACAGTTTATTATAAAATTAAACATGTCTATGACCAAGCAATTCTAAGAGTATATAATCTCTCATGATTATACAAGAGAAAGTTAAACATATGTCCGTAAAAATCTAGTATATGAATTTGCATATCAGAACTGCCAGCAACTCAAAAATATATCAACGTGAAAATGAATGATCAAATTATGTATATTCATGCAGTATAATATTACTCAGAAACAAGAAGGTATGAAACACTGATACAACAACAATGATGAACATCAAAGCATTATGTTGAGTAATAGGAGTCAGCAATGAGTATATACTACATTCCATTTATTTAATGTCCTGGAACGAGCAATACTAATTTCTTGGGGTGACTGGCAAGGGATGTAAAGAATCTCTTGCAGGGATGGAAATGTTATATAATTGGTTCTGTGTGTTAATGACAGATGCCTGTGTATATAATTGTCAAAATTCATTGACTTCAGCACTTAAGATATGTGAATTGAACTGTATCTTAATTACACATCCATTAAAAAATTTAAAAATGGAAATAAAAATACCTTAATCTCAACAATTCATAAAATTCAAATTAAATTAGGCAAAGTTTCACAAAATATTGATGATGAACTACAGATGGATCCAAAAATATTTAAATTAACTAGGCATTCTCTACAGATCAAATAAATATCAACAAACTGCAATTTTTAAAGCATAAAAAATTGCCCCCTGGTGATTCATTAAGTAGAAATCTATGTTAAATTTGTTATAATGCATTTATAATTTATTTTTTACATCAACTGATAGTAATATACAGCTACAATATTTACATTTGTTTTACATTATAAAGGGTCATCTAGTTAAAATGTTGAGAATGATTAAACTCAAATAAATGAAACTGTTTTATTAGCCAATAATGCCCATAAATCAGAAGTTGCTTTCTTATATTATCATCAGTTTCTTTTGAGTGATGGGAATTACTGGCACCCAAATATTTTAGTCCCAGCAAGTAAAACACGTTCAGCAGTTTAGAAGTTTGGGGTACAGGTTTTTGTTACTAAAAAGTCAAAATGATTTATCCTTGGAAGTTTTGATATCATTCAACATGCTTTTTGACTAGCATATATGAGAAGGAAACATTGGTAAATTGAGAAAGAAATGGGAAATGATTCATTTCCCTTATTTATGTTCTAATAGAGCTGTCGCAAAATCTGCTTTCTACTTCCAGTTGTGCCACTAACCAACTCTGTGATAACATAGAGAAGTTAAATTCTTTGTGATCAGGTTTTCCATCTGGAGAAACACAAGAGATTCAAAAATTCAGTGAAACTCAATGTTTCCCTATTTTTTTTCATCCTTTGCCACATATTTGGCTAATCCATGGGTTTTACACACCACATAGTGTTATAAGTAAAAGTTCTCCTGCCTAAACATTATTCTGTAACACAGGGAAATAAATTGTGTCTCATGTTTGACTTTTAATTCTTCGTAGTTCCATTTTAATGAGAAACATACAATCCCCCAGCCTCTGGAAACACAGCCAGAGCAAGCTAAATCCACCAACTAAGCAGAGAAGTAATGATCATGCTCATTCTGCAGGCAGCTGCAGAATTGTGAATTTGGTGTATTAAGATATTTTAAGTGCTATTACCACATTTTCTAGGCTGAATAATCTCAAAGAAAGTTAATCCCTAAGGAGAGGGGGACTGTTTAGAACAATTTATTTGGTCTGTCATTATTAGCTCTTTGTTCATTGTTTTGACTCTGGATAAATTTGAGTAAAAACATTCTTTTTATCATTTTACATTTTTGTGAAATAAGGATCCAATTTTTGTTTATTTTTAATTCAAAAATAGAGGAATTAAGATTTTCTTTTCAGTTCTCTAAATGTGACAAAATCCAAGAAAAAATTATTCTCAAAATCAAGTATTCAGTAAGTGTAGTCTGCTATATTTTAAAAAATGTTTAAATATTGAAAATGAAAGGATCTTCTGTAACTAGGGGTATAATATGAAATATAATAATATTAAAAACATTTTTAAATGTTGAAAACATTAAAAACATTGCCAAGTGCCAGCATATAGGAAATGTTTATTTTGTGAAGAAGCTGTGCAAAATATATTAAATGCTAACAAAATATATTGATATGATTTATTTTAAACATAAATCTCCAAGTCATTCTATTCCAATTATATATAGATGCAAAATACTTTCTAAATTTTATAGAATTTTAAAGAGAAGGCAGGCCACCAGATACTCTGAAACTACATACCCTAAAACTACATTTGCAGAAATTAAACAATATATTAAGATACATAGTTGGATTTTAGAATAATTATCAAATACTGCAATTATCCTTCTATTTGGACTTGTAGAAAAATTCACCAGTTCTCTCATATTCAGAGCTATTTTCTTGTTTAATGTTTTAGGAATATTTTCATAATGTTCAATATTAGGCTTCCTTTAGAGAAAATATTTTTTTAACTAAGAAAATTTTATGATAGCAATGATTTTATCTATTTAAAGGTAACAGACATAATATATAGAAAAGTGATTATCATATCTCATCTGCCATTATCTTTAAAAAGCCAAATATCAAAACAAGATAAATTACCTTGAGATAAATTCAGAATTAAATAATTCTTACTATGCACAGTTAAAATTTATCTGGAAGAAGTAAAGGAATTGTGCCAGATTAACTTTCCTTGGTATCAGACTAGTGCTGTCTGCAAAACACACTTTATTTCAGATATAATTATTAAAATGTAACTCACAACAATATTGACTCTCTCCATACATAATTCCTATCCTTCCTCATTGGTGCCAGCAGCTCCTCCTCCCCAGCTCCCGCTTTAGTTGAAGTCCATTAGCTCTCTCTCTTCAACTTGCCTTCTTAAGGGTGTGGTAGTGACATACTCCTACTCTAGCTGCTGCCTCACTGTCTCAACATCTCTTGTGCTCTGTAACCCTTCTCAAACATCATCAACATCACTTTAGAATTCCACTTCAGAATTCCTGCAGCTTCCTGTCAAGATCCTGACTGACACAGTGGGATATCCCAATGGAGAAACCTACTTTTGTAAATAAGGATCTGGATTTCTGGAGAGAGGCTGGCTCTAGACACCCAGATTTCAGAAGCATAGCATATGGTTGTAGTTGGAGCCCAGGGATTAATTTAGATTACCCAGGTGGGCCAGGTAGTATATAAAGAAAAGGCCAAAGGTGAAGAGATAGAAAAGAGACTAAAAAATTTAATCCCAGAATTAGGAGAACTAGAAATGAATGCTATACTGAATGAAAATGGAGCAGGGAGTCTACAAATAATATTGGATTATCAATGGTTATAAATAATGAAGACGCATCAAATGGTGTGAAAACTGAAAAGAAATGACTACATGTGATCATGTTATTTTTTTCATTGGCAAAGAGTTTTCAGAAACCTATAGATCTGGAAAGAAAGTATATACTTAAATAAAGTAGGCTTGAAAGTACAGTTAAGATGAATGTTTTTTATGAATGCTGGCATTTGGGAAAAGAAAAGAGTGAGAACATTGGCTTGGGCAATAAGCAGGAACTACAGAAAGAGGTTTGGTGGGGGGAATCAAAGGTAATTACAGTATAGGGAATGCAATTCATCATCTAAATGTTTAATTCCTGCTTATTCCTAATACTAGAAACCAAAAGAAACTATCTATTTTTTCCCACTCATCCCAGGATGACTTTACCAAGAACACCTTCTCTGACGAAAATGCTACAGGTTAACTCCAGTTTCAAACACCACATTTTTCAACTACAGAAATTCAGAACCCATAATAACACTAATAAAAACACCAAAAACCATGCTGTTGACATTTATAAATTTCCTTAATTCAACATGACAATTTTGACACTTTTGATCTCATAAAATAGGTCAACAGATTCACAAACCTGCAATGCTTTTCACCAGCATTTTCTACACACACACACAACACACACACACACATGAATACATGCAGATTTAAAATCATTCGGGGCTATTCTAAAATGTGAAAGAGATACCCTGTCCATATTTGGATTGGGGTTTTTGTCTAGTCCAGCAAATTTTTGATGCTCTTATCTAGTCTTGTGGTGACCTTTGGAAAATCTCCTTTAGTTCTAGATAAGTCAATTGATCAAGAATTATGAACATCTGATGTGTGACTTCCTTGTATTAGAATCTCATGAGGTGTTTGGCCATGTGGTGGTTTGAAGCTGTATATATCCCAGAAAAACATGTTCTCAAATCTAATCCATTTCTGTAACTGTGAACCCATTGTAAGTAACGCCTTTTGATGAGGTTATTTCAGTTTTTAGGGTGAGACCCACCTCAATTAGGATGGGTCTTAATCACATTATTAGAGTCCTTTGAAAAGGGAATGAATTCAAAGAGAGAGAAAGCCACAGAAGCAAGAAGTGGAAGAGATGGAAAAGACCAGCAGATGCCATGTCCTTTGCCATGTGACAGAGGATCCAGTATCACAGGCATCCAGCCCCAGTTGCCAGTCAGGAAGAAAGCATGACCTTGATGAGTCTTGATTTGGACATTTTCCTGGCCTGAAAACCATAAGCAAATAAATTCCCATTGTTTAAGCTGAATGATTTGTGACACTTTCAAGTTATTTTATGAATTCCAAAAACAGAAAGGTTATGTTTGTGAAATAATCCATCCCTGTGTGTGTGAGACCCTTTCAAATGGACTACATCAGTGAGGTGTGACTCAGATTGAGTCTCCACTCTCTTGCTGGGTCTGATTAAAACATAGACACAGGAAAAGGAAGCTGCCATTTTTGATCCTGCCATGTGAGAAAAGAGTAGAGGATCTCTTAAGTATGAAGCCCCCTTATGAGGCTGGGCCCATGGAACAGCTCAAGAGGAAATGAGCCCTGTCATATGCCTGATAGCTTACAGCTGAAATCAGGAAGAAAACAGAGCAGCTCAGATTGAAAGAGGAGTCCCAGAAAGAGACGAAATCTATGACTGGTTGCTCACAGCTGAGCTCCATGAGCTGGGCTCTGAGAGACAGTGAACCTGGAGGGGAAGGCTGAGACCTTGGCAGAGATCAGTGGCCGTCTTGCTTTGCCATGTGCCTGGACAACAGGATCAACAGTAGCTGACATTGGTATGAAAGCACCTCTTATGATGCCTCTATTTGGACTTCTCACAGCCTTGGAACTGTAAGCTTTTACCTCCAAATAAATGCTCTTTATAAAACCCAATCCATTTCTGTAACTTTGCATTGGCAGCCCTTTGGCAAACTAAAACACCATTTCATGTTATTTGCTTTCAGCAAGCTAGAAAACTAAACAGACTTTTGTTACCAAGAATGGGGTGCTGCTATTGAAAATGCCACAAATGGAAACAAATGGAATTGGGTACTGGTTAGAAGGTGGAAGAATTGTGAGGTGCTTGACAGAAAAGGACTTGATTGCTTTGAAGAGACTATTGGTAGAAATATAGATGCTAAAGGTACTTCTGATAAAATCTTAGAAGGAAATGACAAATGTGTTTTTAGAAATTGGAGGAAAGGTGATCCTTGTTTTAAAATGGCAGAAAACTTGGTGAAATAGAGTTCTGATGTCAGAAGTTAGAACTCAAAAATGAAGAACTTGGGTATTTAGCTGAGTAGATTTCCATGCTAAGTGTGGAAACTGCAGTCTGATTTCTCCTTGCATATAGTAAAATGTGAGAGGAAAGGGATAAGCTGAGAACTGAACTCCCGGACACAAAGAAACCAGAAATTAGAAAATCCACTGTTTCTGGAGAGCGAGTCTCCAGAGAATAGTGCTCCATTTGAGGGTTTAACTGAACATGGAAACAGTCAGCCATTTCTGTGGAAGTCAGGATTGGAAATGAAATTATCCAGGAAGTATTTGTGGAAAGTTCTTTGATCTGTTGGTTTGGATCCCTATGTACTCTATGCAAAACCAACAAGTTTTTTTTTCAAGATCTGTATAAACAGAACCATTGCCAGCCTGAACTAAAAGGAACAGAAAAGGAACAGGTTGGGGGAAAAATCACTTCAAGGGCAGAACAATGGAAGCTGAGGTCTGGACTGAAGACATTTTCTCAGGCCAAGAACATTTGTATGGAAAAGGTGAATCTTCCCTTGTGTTTGAAGAGGGTGGAAGCTTCACCCCATTATTCCAGGAGAGCATGGCCACTGTACAAACACTTGGAAGGGCTGGGGCTGCAGTTCCATTAGATCTGGGGGACAAAATATTATCCTATAGATGACACTCAGAACTTAAAATCTAATGGAGTAAGTTCTGCAGGGTTTCATAATTGTTTGGGAACTATGACCCTGTTTTCTTTCCAATTTCTTCCTATGGGAACGGGAATATTTACACTATTCTTGTCCTTCCTTTGTATATTGGAAGCAGATAACTTGATCTTTAGGTTTCACAGGTCCTCAGACAGAGGGGAATTATGCCTCAAGAAAAACCACACCCATAACCAATTTTGATGAGACTTTGTACTAAATATTGTTTCTGAACTTACTTAAGGGTTTTGGGATATTGTGATGGAATGTATGTATTTTGCATATGGAAAGAACATGTCTTTTGTGGGTCCAGAGGTGGTTTGAAACTGTATGTACCCGAGAAAAACATGTTCTTAAATCGAATCTTCTCCTGTGGGTGTGAACCCATTATAAGCAAGGACTTTTGGTGAGGTTACTTCAGTTAGGGTGTGACCCAACTCAATCAGGGTGGTTCTTAATCCTATTACTGGAGCCCTGTATAATGGGAATGAATTCAGATAAAGAGAGAGAAAGCCAGAGAAGAAAAGGTGGAAATCAACAAAACCTGAAAGAGAAGGGAGAGACCAGCAGATACCACCATGTCCCTTGCTATGTGACAGAGGAGCCAGGACACCAGCATCCAGCCTCAAAATGCTGGTCTTCAGGGAAAAGTGCACCACCCTGATGATGCCTTGATTTGGACATTTTCCTGGTCTCAAAACTGTGAAAAAATAAATTCTCATTTTTCAGGTCAGACCATTTCATGGTATTGTTTTGAGAAGCTTAGGAACTTAATAGAGGCTGGTTAGGCTATTTTCCATACCATTTAATTTAAAATTTGTTTTGGTGGGATCAGAAATCTTCATTTCTTAATGAGCTTCATGATTTCTTCTCATATACACTAATTTCTGAAGAATACTACCTAAAAATAGAGACTAGATAACTAAAGCAGCTGGGAGACCTTGTAAACAATGTGTTTGGTAAACAGTCACTCTTCCTTTTTCCGAGATCCTGAAGTGTTTTTATTTCTTTTGAATAAAACTTCCATTATATTCTACTAAATAAAATATAAATTAATGAACACCAATCATAAATTAATATGTGCTTGGTCTAAATGAACAAAAGTATCCTATTATGCTGGAACCAGGGTAGGAGTTGCTGTAAAGTAATTGCTGGTTTCAAAGTTGCAAATCTCTTTTCTGTGACTCCCAATTCCTTAAGTCACTCTCTTCAGAATAATGAGCACAGCACAATTGTAACAATGATTGGTGGGAAAAATGAAAATTACTGGACTGTTGTAGCGTTCTCCAGCAAGCATGTTTTTCCTAAATTCCTAGATATTGAGGTTCCTGGGGACTCTCTAGGTATGAATACCAGGGAGGTAAAATGCTTAAAGAGAATTATTTTAGTGGTAACTGCAAATAATAAAATGCATTCAGAACAATAACTTAAAAAAATCATTGTTAAAAGTTAAATATTCATACATTTAGACATAGTTTAGGTAGCTCTAACTGATTAATGCATTATTAGTTGTATTACTTATCTTTATTTCAGGGTCTATTTATTTGAATAACAAATATGAGCAGAGTGAACTGATTACAGTAAACTTATCTGGAGTTCCAACAACATGTGAAAACCATCTGAGTTACTCTTTATAGTTTATATTAAACAGAAAATCTCAATAAAATAAAATCATATCATTGCTACAGTTGCTCATAGTTTATTCATATACAAACACATAATGCCTTTAAATACATATTGAAAATAATGGATTTTGTCTTGGGTAATGAATGTTAGAATATGACTTAATGGACATTGTGAAATTTATATCAATCTAGGAACATATCTCTTTGTTCTTGCACAAAAGGAAGAGAAGTCTGCCATTTGTGATCAGTTATTGTTCTGCCTCTCCATAAAACTTTGCAAAATATGGCACATAGCATATAAGCAGATATGAAGTATCTGTACAGTAATTACTGCCATTATTGCTCTACCATCTGCCCTTTTGATGTACCATCATTTCAACTAATCATTTATAATTTTTCCCAAGATGTCTAGAACATCTGAAGTTAAATCATCAAAGCAAAATCAGTAGGAGGTGAAACAGTGCCAGTGGTGAGCAATGTTGAGAATTTCTAGAGAGCCTGAGGTACTGAAAGGGCAAGGCCTTTCCTCCTCCCACTCCCTTCCTATTCCCTTCAAATCCATCCACAGTATTCTGTCCATAGTAAATTCACATGCAAAATAGAACACAGTGGCTTGGGCCATTGCTACAAAATGGCATCCTTCCACATAATCCCTGGCCACATGCCTCATATCTCCTTTATATGTGAGCTGCATAACTTGCTTTGCCTTTGCAATAAAGACTAGAAACTTCAGAAAAGAACAAAACAAAACAAAACAAAACAAAAGACAGCTAACCACCAGGAATGGTCCCAGCCTGTATCATGGCAATTAAGAGCAGGAATGACTGTATTGCATCAACCATAATGGCAAAATTTTAACTAGCAAATGCTTTCTACCTTCTTTTTTCCAAGAAATGCTTCACCAAATATTTTTGAAGGCTTATTGCATTTCTAGATTTTTCTTTTTACCATCATCTCTTGCAGTTCTATGTATCTCATTCATTTACTTATTCTCCTGCCCATTCTATTTTTTTTTCTCTCCAAAATTTTGTTTCATATTATTGGGAGAATTTACAAATTAAAGTATACTCTCTTTGTCATAATTTCCTATTTAAAGACTGAATGTGTAAATATATATTCTTTGTGTATACTTTATCTTTTAATGTAAAGTGATTTTCAAAGCACTGTTGTTCAACTAATGGCCAAATTCAATCTGATCAAATCAATCAATGTAATCAATGGCATGTAATCTAATCCAAGTTGAAATTTGAGACAAATAATAAAGCATGGCATTCTCAACAATAAAAGAAGCATTGCTAATTTTTTTTCTTTTCTTAATTTTTTTCAATTGAATTTGTCATTTTTTACATGTTCTCTGATCAACAAAGTTCTACTCTGAGGTGATAGTTTTTCTTCCAAGAACAGATATTTCTTTAAGCTCTACACTACTTGAGGATTATGTGAAAGAAATAAAGTACATTTAGTTCTAAGTCATGGAAAATTTACTACCTCCTAAACCTAGATAGACACACACAGGTTCTGGTCTGCCCAATCTCCATTCAGCTTCTTAGGGCTGCAAATTAACCCACATTTCCTGTACCTTGATAACCCTAGTTCAGTGGTTCTGATTCAGGGGACTTATGGAAATGCATTGAGACATTTTTGTTTGTCACAATTGGGTGGATGATGCTACTGTTAACTAGTAGGCAGAGGAGAGGGATACTGCTAAATATCTGAAGCTATACAGGGCAGCTGTCTACAACAAATAATTATCTGGTTAAATATGTCAATAGTGCTAAGGAAGAGAATCCCGAAAGATATGTCCAGTGATGTGAGGCAGATATTTTCTTCTTTTATGTCAGGGATGCTTAAGAAACAGTTGGATTTTCACTGTTATTATCTGCATTTTTCTTTTTTAAAATTTATTTTTCCTTTTTATCTGCATTTTTATTGCAACATAAAATACTCAGAAAATGAAAAAAAAAGCCCACACATTTTAAGAGAAAGTGGTATTTATTTTGCCTGAGTAGTTAAACTTAGTTCCCCAAGTGTTTATTTCAGAGTAGTTAGAACTGATTGGTCCATCAGTTCTCTGAAAGGGGAATTGAGGCCTACATAACAGATATACTGACTTAAGCAATTATATTCTGGTACCTAAATGTTGGAATGTTTAAGGAACTACCTGGCACTTCAACTTTTGTTTGTTTGTTTGCTTTGTTTTGTTTCATTTTGCATTTAGGGATATTGAGACTTGATAAAGTCTTTCAGTGTTTTTCAGCTTACTAATCTTTTTTTTTCCCATGTGGATGATAAGAACCATTAGACTTGAACTTAAAAACAGGTAAGGCTCTCATAACAATGTGAAATAAGGAAAGATTGCCTTTGGCTTCCTATGCCCTTAGGTGCTCCATGTTCCCATGGCGTTTCTTCCTATGGTCTGTAGAAAACTGCCTTAAGGAAAGGAGGCAAAATTGACATATGAGAAATAAGTGACTGCATTTAATTACATTGCTCAGTTTTCCTCTTTGAAGCGCTGCATTAGATGCATTAGAAAGACTGGATACTCACATTTGCTTACTATGCACTTAAAAGCTCTCTAGCTGTTCTTGTTGACCAAGATGGTGGCATAAGACAATCAAGGGTGCCAATCCCAAACAGAACAGAATATTTGAATGAAAGACTAGCAAAAACTGGCAGAGCCATCTTCCTCAAAACTTTAAATTTTCTTAGTATTTTTAGGTTGCAATACAAATGTAGGTAATTAAAATCCCACTGCTTCTTGAGCATCTTATTTTGGAGAATCTTTTTATATACAGCCAATGAACAACTTGAAGAATAAATCAAGCAAAAAATTCCATTCTCAACAGCAAATAAAGTAATCAAATATATAAGAATAAATAAAACCAATGATGTAAAGATTTGTATCCAGAAAACTACAAAACATTGCTAAAAGAAGTCAAAGAAGATCTAAATAAATGAAAGTTATTTTATTTTTTGAAGTTGAAATAAAGTTTATTTAAAATAAATAAATACATAAATAAATAAATGAAAGCATATACCCTATTCATGTATTGGATGACTAAATATTGTTAAGATGTCAGTCCTACTCAAAGCAATTTATAGATTAAATATCATCTCAATCAAAATTCAAGCAATCAAATTTATATGGAATGGATGGGTGTGAGACTGTATGTAACCCAGAAAATCATGTTCTTAAAGCTAATCCATTCCTGTGGGTGTAAACCTATTGTAGTGGGACCTTTTGATGAGGTTATGTCAGTAAGGCACAGTCCAGGATGAGTTTTAATCCTCTTACTGGAGTCCTTTACAAGAGAATTAATTTCAGTCAGAGAGAGAAAGCCATAAAGCCAGAAGCTGAAAGCAACAAAACCCAGAAGAGAAGAAAGAGAGCAGCAGATGTTGCCCTGTGCCTTGCCATGTGCTAGTGGAGTCCAGGATCACTGGCAGCTGGTCTTTGGGGAGAAAGCATCCTGATTGGGACATTTTTCTCAGCTTTGGAACTGTAAGCTTGTAAATCAATAAATGCCCATTGTAAGAGCCAAGCAATTCCTGGTATATTGCTTTTGATAGCCTAGAAGAATAAAGGAAAGTTTAAGGGCCTAAAATAGCTAAAGCCATATAGATAAAGAAGAATGAAGTTGAAGAACTCACACTTCCCAAACTTAAAACTTATTAAAAATCACAGTAATCAAAAGAGCAGGGTACTGGCACAAGGACAGATACATAAAACCAATGGAATTGAATTGAAATTCAGAAATTCAACCCTCACATTTATGGCCAACTGATATTGACAAGTGGGCAAAGACTACTCAATTAGTAAAAAACAGTGTCTCCAAAAAAGGGTGCTGGGAAAACTGAATCTCCATTTGCAAAAAAAATGGAATGAGGACCCCTACCATACACTTTATATAAAAATCAACCAAAAATAGATCAAAGACATAAATATAACTCCTAGAGGAAAACATTGGGAAGCCCATTCAGGACCTTTTGTTAGGCAATAGTTTCTTAGATTTTACACCCAATGTACAAGAAAGAGAAGAAAAAGAATAGATAAATGGGACCTCATCAAAATTAAAAACTGTGCCTCAAAAAACTTTACAATAAAAAGAAAATGACAGCCTGCACAATGGGAGAAAATATCTAGAAACTGCAAAACTGATAAAGTTTTATTATCCAGACTATGTATTTAAAAATATCCTTCAACTTAACAACATAAAGGCAAACAAAAAAATTAAAAAATGGACAAAAGATTTGAACAGACCTCTCTCCAAAGAAGATATACAAATTTCCAGAAAGCACATGAAAAGATGCTCAACATCATTAGTCATCAGGGAAATGCAAATCAAAACCACATTGAGAAATCCGGGGTTCAATTGCCAACCCCAGTACCTCAAAAGACAAAAACAAAAGCAAAAACAAAAACAAAAACAAAAAAAAAATCACAGTAGATACCATTTCACACCCATTAGAATGGCTGCTATTAAGAAAACTGAAAATAACCTATGTTGAAGAGAAGAAATAGGAATACTCACTCATTGCTTGTGGCAATGTAGAATGGTGCAACTGCTATGGCAGATAGTTTAGTGGTTCCTCAGAAAGCTAAGTATAGAACTACCACATGACCCAGCAATCCCACTGCTTGGGATATACTTAAATGAATTTAACTCAGGCACTCAAACAGATATTTGCACACCTATGTTCATAGTGACATTATTCAGAATTGCCAAAGGAGGGAAGGAACCCAAGTGTCCATCAACAGATGAGTGAATAAATAAAATGTGGTTTATAAATGCAGTAGAATATTAATTAGCATAAAAAGGAATGAGGTCCTTTTTCATTCATGAATGAATCTTGAAGACATCATGTTGAGTGAAATAAGCCAGAAACAAAAATAAAATTATTTATGATCTCACTGATTTAAAACAATTATACTAAGAATCTAGGATCAGAATTTAAAATACACATTGCCAGGGGATAGGAAATGGGAAGTTAAGTCTTAAAATGTACAAGGTTCTGTGATGGTTAGATTCATGTGTCAACTTGGCCAATGCGGCTGTTAGAGATTATTTTTGTGAATTCCAAAAAAGGAAAAGATTATATTTGTAAACTAATCTATTCCTCTGGGCGTGATACATTTTGATTGTATTAAATTCAGTGAGGGGTCTCTGATTAAGTTTACTTGATAAAATCAACTTAGCAGTTCTGATTGGGCATAACTCAGGTTGAGTCCCTGCCCCCTTGGTGGGCCAATATAAATGGATACTCACTCAAGAAAACACGTAGGAAGAGAGAGAGCTCTGTCAATTTTTATCCTGGGGCCGTAGGGAGAGATAAGCCATTTGCCTGATAGTTTGACGCTGACCTCAGGAAGAGACCCAAGACTGATATAGAAGGGCCAGAAAGAAATAATGAGCACTATGCTAGGAGAGAGAGGAAGCCCAGTGAGACAAGCCTTATGCCAGCCTACAGCTGAGAGAAAAGAAGCCTAGAGGGGAAGGCTGAACCCTCCCAAAAATCAGCAACCATCTTGCTTCAACACGTGGCAACTGACTTTGGTGAGAAAGAAACCTTGAGTTGGACTCTTTATGGCCTTGTAACTGTAAGTTTTTACCCCCAAATAAATACCCTTTATAAAATCCAGGAGATTTCTGGTACTTTGCATTGACATTTCTTTGGCATACTAATACAGCTGAGTAATGGTGCCCAGGTGGTTGGTCAAACAAGCACTGGCCTAATTATACTGTGAAGACATTGCATGGACTTAAATCATCAGTGAGTTGAATACATCTATAGCTGAAAACATATACAATCAACTAAGGAGATTGCTTTCAGCAATGAAGAAGTCTTATCCAATCAATTGAGGCCTTAAAAAGAGAAGTGATTTCAGCAGTAAGGAGAGAGAATTCCCTTCTCTACTTCTCTTCTTGGGGAACTCATTGAGGACTACAATGGAGTTCCTGACTTGTAGCTTGCTCTATGGAATTTGGACTCATGCATGCCCATGGTCACATGAGACCATATTATAAAATCTCATAATACTTACAGATCTCTACTATCAGTTCTTTTCCCTAGAGAACTCTGACCAATACAGCTTGGTACCAGGAGTGGTTCATCAGAAACAGAATCTTAAAAACTGGGGTTTCTGAACTGGATCTGTTTTTCTTGCATTTGGATCTTTACTCTTATTAGATACAAAGGCAGTAATGACTCTATTTCCTAAAATCAAAAGGCCACTGATAGTCCATAGCATGAGTTGGCAATAGAAATACACAAAATATCACCACTGGATACAGTAACTTCCATGCTTATAAGAGGCAAGGCCTTGGGTGAGAGTATTTTCAACATCTTAATGGAGTTTTGTGGAGTTTAAAGGTACAATGATGTTGGCTGGTTGTTCCTAAATTCTGCTGGATACAGTTATAAAAGAAAGGGATGAGCTGAAGGCTTCACATTTGCAACTTAAGTGCCATGTGAATCATGTGAAACTTTCTATGTGTGCCCTGAAAGAAAATCTAATTTCATGCAGCCATAGACTTGAGATCTCTGAAAACCAGACCCAGAGTCTTATTGTGTGAGTAGCAGAGTTACAACAGAAACTAAAATCTCAACCTTGCTTGGTATCTGCTGTTAAAGTGGAGGCATTGATTGGAAGATAATGGGATCCTGAAAATTGGGATGAAGACATATGAGTTGATAATGATTGCAGTGTGGACATTGAAACATATGAGTTGATAATGATTGCAGTGTGGACATTGAAACCCTAAATTCTGCTGAGCTTTTGCCAGATAAATCTGTAATGGTCTGCCCTGAGAAAACACTTCCCCTACCTCCAGTCTGCTCTGAGGAAACACCTCCCCTATCTCCAGTCTACCCTGAGGAAACGACTACCAGAGGGTCCAGTCTGCCCCAGGGAGTCTGCATTCAACTTTTTCTGAAGAGATTAACCCTGTGTCACCAGATGAAACTGCAACAGAATGCCCTGAGGGAATTGGCTTGAAAGACACTTCTATTCCTTCTCCTAACCCACCACCACCACCCCTTTTTTCTTCCAGACCTGTAAATAGAATAAAGTCCCAACAAGCCCCCAAAGGTGAGGTACAAAGTGTGACATATGAGGAAGTATGCTGTACTCCAAAAACTGCATGAGTTTTCCAAAGTATATTCAAATATATGCAATATATATATACATATATATATATATAAATTACATATATATGTATGTTATACTCCAAAAACTGCATGAGTTTTCCAATGTATATTCAAATGTGTGCAATATATGTATAATATGTGTGCAATATATGTGTGCAAAATATGTGTGCAATATATGTATAATATGTATAATATATGTATAATATATGTTCCAGAAATCAGGGGAATATGTGTGGGAATGGGTATGAAGGGTGTAGGGAAATGGTGGAAGAAATATAAAGTTGGGTCAGGCTGAATTTACTGATTTGGGCCCACTAAACAGAGATTCTGAATTCAATGTTTTAGGCCAAGGGATTAGAAAGGGCTCTAACAGTTTGTTTAGATGGCTGACAAATATGGATCAAAAGATGGCCGACATTACCTGCGATTGAAATGCCAGGACTTTCCTGGTATATTGTAGATGAGGGGATCCAAAGGTTTAGAGAGATTGGAATATTAGAATAAATTTATCATGTAGGACCTGCTCATGTACCCTAGGAATGTCCAGAGGACACACCTTTTATCAGGACTATGGGGAACAAATTTGTGAGACTAACTCCATCTTTTCTGAAGAGCTGTATGGCTGCTCTTCTCAGTAGATCAGATATTACCTTGGGAACTGCTGTTATGAACTGGGATCCTAAACACTATGGGGATGATTGGATCCTGGGTTGGTAGAAGCCAAGTGGTAGCACTTAATCACCAAAGACAAGGTGGGTGTGGCTTAACACAATGAACAGCAGACTCAAAGCAGCAATTAACATAGTCTTAGTCATAGAGACCTATGGAATTGGCTAATAAGTCATGGGGTGCCTAAAAGTAAAATAGATGGGCAGTCTACTAAATTCCTACTTGATCTGTCTAAGTAAAAGAGTTCTAGGTCAAGTGAGTAAAAGTCTAACTTGAATTACAGAAACAGAAACTCATGGCCCCTTAATCAATTCCCAGACTTGAGACAGTTTACAGACCAAGAGCTCCTTGAATGAGGGGAAGACCAAGTTCCCTTGGGGAAGGACCCTGTGAACTGCAAAAATTTATACTGTTAATCTTCTTCCAAGCATTAACCAAAAAAGATACAGTCTTTTAACAGGGTAATTGTGCATTGGGGAAAGGAAATGATAGGGCATTTCAGGGATTATTAGACATTGGCTCAGAAGTGACATGAATTCCAGGAGACCCAAACTGTCACTGTGGTCTACCAGTCAGAGTAGGAGCTTATGAAGGTCAGATAATTGATGGAGCTTTAGCTCATGTCCATTTCAAAGTGTGGACCCATTCTGTGCTTATTGCCCTAGTTCCAGTATGTGTGTTTGGAATTGACATACTCAGCAACTGGCAGAATCCCCACATTGGTTCCCTGACTTGTAGAGCAAGGGCTATTACGATACAGGTGTAAGCCCCTAGAACTGCCCCTTCCTAGCAAAATAATAAATCAAAAGCAATACCGGATTCTGGAGGGATTGCAAATACCAGTGCCACCATCAATGACTTCAATGATGTGGGGGTGGTGATTCCCAACACATACCCATTCAACTCTCCTATTTGACCTGTACAGAAAACTAATGGATCTTGGAAGATGACAGCGGATTTTCATAAACTTAACCAGGTGATGACTCTAATTGCAACTGCTCTTCCAGATGTGATATCATTGAACAAATGAATACATCCCCTGGTACCTGGTATGTCACTGTATTAGTCAGCCAAAAGAGTGCTAATGTGAAATACCAAAAATTAGTTGGTCTTTATAAAGGGTATTTATTTGGGGTAGAAGTCCACAGTTACCAGGCCATAAAGCATAAGTTTCTTCCCTCACCAAAGTCCATTGTCACATGTTGGAGCAAGACAGCTGCCGACATTTGCCCAGGGTTCAGGCTTCTTGGCTTCCTCTCTTCCCAGGGCTGCTTTTCTCTCCGGGCTTACCTCCTGTTTCCTCCACAAGGTCAGCTGTAGGCGATCAGGTGA